>JAQZBX010079009.1:0-14041 GCA_029593785.1 Cabassous unicinctus | reverse complement strand
TTAAGTTTTTATTTTATTTATTTATCCCCCCTTGCTGCTTGTGTTCACTGTGTCCATTTGCTTTGCATTTTTCTGTGTCTGCTTGTCTCCCTTTGTTGCATCATCTTGCTGTGCCAGCTCACTGCACCTCGCGGGCCAGCTTGCCTCCACCAGGAGGCCCAGGAATCGAACCCAAGGCCTCCCATATGGTAAATGGCAGCCCAACCAATTGAGCCACAGCCGCTTCCCTGGTTTCTCTTGATAATGCATTATAGACCTACCAAATATCATTATTTGATTTCTTGACGCCCCATTACAGCTTGTACTACCTCCTGGGATAATATGTTTTAGGAAGTTAATAAGGTAGTACTTCCTGTTTATCTAAGTGTACTTCTTTCAAGCTTTCTTGGTTCTAATATGCAAACATCTGATTAATAAGTACATGTTTACCAAGTCTATTTCTTTAATAATTTTATTTTTTTGTTTTTTCTTTCATAATTTTAAATAGTACACACAAGCCTTCTTTTTCCCCTCAAAAATGATTATAAAATTATTATAAAAGTTATTATAAGAAGTATTACAAAATATTTCTAAAAATAATTTTAAAAGTATGCAAACAAAGTGGTAAATTATAACTAAGAAAAAGCCCAAATTGTCCTCTCATAGATAAATTTTCTATACTTGTAGACATGTAATAGTGTGGTGTATTTGTGTGTATGTAGTTTTGCATAAAGAGGATCATGCTATACTCGGTGTAACCTTCTTGTTTTCCACAAAACAAAATATGTGAACAATATTTTGCAGGTATTTTCCCATGGCAGTAAATATAACTGCATCATCATTTTTAGTGAATGCTTAGTATTCTAGTTCTGTATGTATGACATGTTCCCTCATAGCTTTATTGTTCTCAAGTGAAAAAGTACTCGTGAACTTTCCTCTCTTCATTTGATGACTTCCTCATACCTTTGATAATTGTGGTTGCTATTCCTTCTCCCTGTGAAATCAAGTTTCTTCAAAAATGAAATGTTTGTCTTCTTTGAAACTGTGATAACTGTGGGAAGCAATTTTTCACTTGCTTAATTTGCCTCACTTGTTTTGAATTCACAGATTGTTTTGGAGTTCAGTTTTGGCTTTATTTTGGAGTAGATAGGGAGAGGGCCCAGAAAGTCTGACGGGTAATTCCGAGGCCAGGGTGAGATGGCAACTCAGAGCCGCTCTAGTGTGTCTCCAGAGGCCTCAGGGCACACTTGGAGGTGCCTTGGCAGCCTCGACAGGGCGAAAGGAGAAATGGAAAGGGTTTTAGAATTCAAATAGCAAAAACAAGGACTGAAAAGAGAAAAGAGAAAGGAACACACTGAAGAAATTTCTAGAGTGCCTTCTATGGATTCTCAAAGTCAAACTCATCCTCTGCCCAGTGCCGTGTTCTCTGCCACTGGGGCCTGGGCTTGGTGTGGTAATCCTTGGAGATTCACTTAGACAACACCTTTGTCTTGATATCACAAGACAAATCCATTATAAAAAACTTGTTCCTGTCCTGTTCCTTTATGGTATCAAATGTTTGAAATAGGTGAGCCATGAGCTAGGACTGGAAGCCTCTGTTATACTGAGAATGTGTTCACTGTGATTGTTAATTTTAAAGTGCCTTGTGGTGCATCTCAGAAAAATGCTCTTGTGGCATCTTGCCACATACCAGCAGTAAATTCAGTTTACCACAGGCTAAATCAAGTTACAGCCTAAGCCAATATGCACTGAAAAAAGCTGTTGTTTTAGTTCAGACCAAAAGAGATGCACGTACCCTTCCATAATAACAGGTCTGCATTCTGTCATCTATTGCCCACCTCCTCCCCCCTCACCCCCACACCCCCTGCCTTCTTGTCCTTCCACTTCAACCTCCCCCAAACAAGCAGAATCTGACTTGGTTGGTTAATCTCTGGCTGTTCTAGAGAGTCCTTAAAAGGCAGTTTTGGATTCAGGCACTAGTCCAGTCATTTGGAGCCAGAGGAGCATTTGTTTTACTGGAAGTACATGTTTGCTATTCTCAGAGGGAGCAGTAGGGGACAGTGTAACTGCCAGATGCTTTCCACATTTAAGGCCTATCTAGTTACTTAAGTGAATTATTTTGGTACAGTTGTATACTTCGTTTTTTTTAAATTAGAGAATATGTAGGAAAATACTCCGAAAAATGTAAAACTATGTAATTTGAAGACATTTTACTAATAAAAAATATCTTTTTAGATTGTATATATGTTACTAGAATAATTTTTTTTTTTAAATCCCTGGAACTGTTCAACACAAACAGTGAGCCCTAAGGTAAATCATGGGTGATAGTTACTAGTATAACTATAAAAATGTCCTTTTATCAATTGTAACAAATGTACCACACTAATGCAAGGTGTTAATAATAGGGTTATAAAAACTTCCAGATTGTGTGAAAATGTAGTTGTTATTTTTTGTTATTACATAAAATTTATGTTTTACTCAAAAGATAAATTTGGGCTTTGAAAAAAAAAAAAAATAATAGGGTTATATATGGGAACCCTGTATTTTATGCATGATTTTTCTGTAAACCCACAACTTCTCTAATTAAAAAAGAATATCTTATTAAAACCACTGTAATAAAGCTGTGTAGGAAAATATAAATGAATAAGTTCATGGTGGTAAGTTCTAAATTCATTTTACTTCTTTTTGTATAAGTTGTTATGCTTGTTTCAAGTAGCTTTGTATGGGTTCTCATTTCTGAAAAATTCTCAGTGGTATTTCTCTGTTTCAATTAAAGGGCGAATTACTAAGATCTTCATTACACATCTTCATGGAGACCACTTCTTTGGCCTTCCTGGTCTCCTCTGCACAATCAGTCTGCAGAGTGGCTCTGCGGTCACCAAGCAGCCTATCGAAATCTATGGCCCTGTAGGGCTTCGAGACTTTATCTGGCGAACCATGGAACTGTCTCATACAGAGCTGGTCTTCCCTTACGTGGTCCATGAGTTGATGCCCACAGCAGATCAGTGTCCTGTGGAAGAAATGAAAGAATTCACACATGTGGATAAAGCAGACAGTCCTCCCCAGGAGGGACAAGGCAGAACTATCCTATTAGACGCAGAAGAAAAGTCATACCTTCTGGTTGATGATGAACAATTTGTTGTAAAGGCATTTTGCCTCTTTCACCGAATTCCCTCCTTTGGGTTTTCAGTCATGGAGAAGAAACGCCCAGGTAAACTCAATGCACAGAAACTTAAAGACCTCGGTAAGTGGTTTTTTTGTTTCCTTTTCATCAGTGAAATTGGTGTTAACTGAAGCTGTTAGAAGTGTCATAGTAATCTTCCATTCCTGTCACCTAGGCCTGAAACTAACATTTTTCTCCACTTACTTCCTTTGCCCAAAATTTGTTCTTTTATTAAGGGAAAGCCTTTGGGCCAAAAGATGTTATTCAGAGCAAAACCCAGGTATTTATTTGAATATTTCTCTCTTTGGTTCCCCGGATCCAAATTCTTAGTCTGATTTTCAGCTTATACTATCTTGGTTGGCAGGAATAGTTTGGGGTTAGGGGTGGTGGTGGTTTTGTTTGTTTGTTCATGTCTTCTGTCCTATATATATATATATTTTTTTAATATATATTTTTTATTTTTTTAAAGATACTTAGATTACTGGCCTATGTATTTTTTAACCATAGTTCTTAACTATGTAACTGCAACCAACTATTTTCAGTGTTCTCTGTTGACTTTGTTGACTTATCCAACTTTGATTAAATTAATTTCGTATTCAGAACACAGCACTTCAACAATTCTACATACCTGGGTTCATCACCATTGGAAGCAAGGGCACAGGGATGGGCTCGGGGCTCACACGTCCTTCCCCTAGGCCATCCTGCATGAGGGGGTCTTCAGCATGGCTTATGAAGCTATGTCCAAGTCCATTACACCTCCAGCATCACTGCCTTCCTTAGCATGTCCATGGCAGAGCCTGTAAAAAGCAAGGTGGTGTTTTGGGTATGTTCATTTCTTTATTTACACAATCTCTTCCTCCCCAACTAAAGCAAAGTGTGGGATAATGAAATGTGACTTCAGCCAATGGTGGTTTTATTATCTTAAAACCTTGGGAAATACTCTTATATTTGGAAACTGTAAACATGATCTACATTGGAATTATATCAGAGTGGTGATCAGGTATTATTTTAGATTAATATGACATTTAAGCCCAATTTGGTAAACATGGAACTCCCACTACCTACAAAGAAAATAGATTATTTATGATTGTCTGAAGTTCTCCTTGACCTTCTGATCCGAGCAATCCCCTTTAACAACTTTTTTTTATTAAGTTAGTCAGTTTATGGATACCTGTATTGACAAGGCATTGATTATGTCATTATTTAAACAGATACTAATTTTACCCAAAGATGAACTTGATAAAGAAAGCACTCTCACAAATGTTATTCCTTAGCTCAACAGAGAATAAAGGCAGTTTTCTTGAAATGAGGACTTGGTGGGACTTAGAAGCTTAAAACTCATCTGACATATGCATAAGAGATGTTTTAAGCACTGGGGCATTGTGAATATTAGTAGCCAACACTGAACTTCTAAAAATGTATAAATATTCCCATTTTCCACAAGTGGTAAAAACGTTTATAACAATTATGTAAAGATTTGGATGCCTTTCCATTTGCTATTTGTTATGCTGTTAAAACAGACTCTTAAGAAGTCATAAATTCCATTCCCATGATGTATTTTGTCTGCCTTCATCATTAGGTGTTCCACCAGGTCCTGCCTATGGGAAACTGAAAAATGGAATTTCGGTTGTTCTGGAAAATGGGGTTACAATTTTTCCCCAAGATGTTTTGAAAAAGCCTATCGTTGGAAGAAAAATCTGCATATTGGGTGATTGTTCTGGGGTTGTGGGTGATGGAGGAGTGAAGCTGTGCTTTGAAGCAGACCTTTTGATCCATGAAGCAACCCTGGATGATACCCAGATGGACAAAGCAAAGGAGCACGGCCACAGCACGCCACAGATGGCAGCAGCGTTTGCAAAGTTGTGCCAAGCAAAGAGGCTGGTTCTGACTCACTTCAGTCAGAGATACAAACCAGTTGCCTTGGCCAGAGAAGGAGAAACAGATGGTATTGCAGAACTGAAAAAGCAAGCTGAATCAGTGTTACAGCTCCAAGAAGTGACTCTCGCAGAAGATTTTATGGTGATCGGCATTCCAATCAAGAAATGAAACCAGTGTTCTTGAATGCATACGGACCTGTCTGTGAATGTGTTACTGAACCTGCAGTGCAGTTATTTTTTCTTCCTGAAATTATTTGGGGCCTAATAATCCTAAAAAGGATGGAGCTTCATTGCTGAATGACTCAGCTGTGAGAGGGAACAAGCTTTTTGATTATAAATACTTTTTAAAAGAAAAAGAACAATATCCTTCTTAAAGTCTAACTTTGAGAAAAATGATAAGACTATTCCGGAATACTTGTTTTGTGGCTACTTCCTCAGATAAAAGCCACTCCATGCAATTCTGGGCTTAGCTTCTGCCCAGCTTTATTGCTGTTATTGGCAAAGTTCGTAGGGCTTGGCCCTCGTGGCTACAAATGGTATTTTGGCAGTTGTGTTGAATCTGTTCGTGTTATTAACAGGATAGAGAGAAATGTAATGAGACTTTGTGCATACAGGATTGGAGATAGCATGTTAAATCTTGATTTCTTTGCTGGAATACTGAATGCATGGTCAGGCTAAGTGTTTTTCTTTCAATTAATATTTAACTGAACTTTCTGATTTCCTCTAAACCTGCAATTCTCAGCAGGTACCACTCCTCTAAGGAGAGTTTTGAAATTGTGGGGATATTTTTCTTTTCACAATGACTGGTATTTAGGGGGCAGGGGCCAGGAATACTAAATGTCCCACACAGTTAGGATCAGTCCTGTACAACGAAGAATTATCTTGCTCTAAAATGCAAACCACAAAACCATCAAGATGCACAGCAAGTTAGAATTTATACTCCCAGTTTGAATATGCCTTATCAAAATCAGTAACAAAATGAGGAGAATTATAAGGTGAGTCAAATCCTATAACAAATCCTAAAGAACTAGCTAAGTGAATATGTAGGAATTGGAATGTCATATCAAATATTAGTTAAAAGAAAAAAAACATCTACTGAAACTTTTGAATCTGGAGGTTTAAAAAAATGGTATCTGTTAAATTCAAGTTTGAATTGCATGATCCTCTTAATTCTTTGAGCACAATTTTAATAAATATTCTTTCTAGAATAGCTTTTCCTTCTGAGCTGTCCTCCCTTCTCTCTACCATGGGGTATCTCTGACTTATTTGCCCCACAATATTTCTCAAAATATATTCTATGGAAAGCTATTGTCGATATCAAGTGTTGATTCATTCAAAAGGTCTTCCTAATCAAATCAGTTTGGAAAACTCTCTATACTATGTGTCCCTCTGGGAGTGTTCTAGTGCCCAGCAACATTTTAAAAACAGTATTGCTTCAATGACCATAAACCAGTCTTTGATGCCAGAAAAAAATTGATTTCATGGTCCCGTTCTGTATCTTTCAAGCTGTGTGGTCAGGAGCAGGTTGTTTACTCTGAGCTCAGCTGCTCATCTCTAGAATGGAAAGATACTAATACTTCAGAGGATTGTTATGAAGATTCAATGAGACAATATGTATAAGGAGCATAGCACAATACTTAAAGGGCACTGAGAAATCCTGTAGTGCAGGGGCATGTCAACTCTACTGAACTGCTCTTTCAGTCCTGTTTTACCATATAATATCTATTAACATCTCAAGAACCTAGAGGGTTTTATGGTACATGTTTTTAGAAACATTATCATAGTGTATACTGTTAAGTTCCTATGGGTTCTGGGGCTTCTCTGATCAAAATTTTTGATTCCTGGCTGGTTCTGGAGTCTCTAAAGTAGCAATGGCCAAGGCAGGTCTGGGTACTCAGGACCTCAGTAATCCAGAAGTAGTCTCCAGAATGATCTGATTGTGTCTAGTGTAGGCTTTTGGCCCCCAAAGTACCAAAGCATGACCAGACTTAAAGTATATCTTGGTTTCCAAACTCAATTTAAACAAACATTTATTAGATACCTGCTCTATGCTGAAACCTATGCTAGAGGAAATGGCTAGGACTAGTGTATCTTCTGCAGGGAGCTCTTGAGGGAGGGTAGAGGCTGACTTTTAGTCGCCTCTATATTCTTAGAAATGCCCACCCATAGTATATACTCAGAAATGTTTATTAAATGAAATGGACCCTTGATATAGTGAGTGTCCAAACTTTAGGGCACAATTGTATGCCTAGCTCATTTCATATTGCACTTGTCAAAAGATTTAAAATCACCTGGTTGGTAGTGCACCATTCATTGTGGACCAACTAAGTCCCAGGCTTGATTCTGGTTGGGACTTCATAAATAAACATAAGACAAAATTCCAGCCCCAACCTCTCAGTTTAGTGGTAAAGACAGATAAGTAAACAGAAGTAAATGTACAGTTCTTTCAAATGGTTTCTAATCTCATAGTCTAACATTAAGTTTTGCTGTTCCTGAGCATTACTCGGTAGCTGACTTAAGCTATGCCCTTAGAATCAGGCTCTAATAATACATGACTAAACCTTTAGAAACCAAGGGAATGTGGGAACGAATTGGTATGTTGGATGGAGTTTAGAGTACCAATTTCATGGTGAGAATTCTTTTAGGACCCTCTCGTGGCCTAGAATTTGTTCTTTTTGGTAGGAGCATTCTAAGAACTTGTAGAATTAGAATTAAGAATGAAGTTTATATTGGATTTCTGAGAGGTTGTTTCTGGGAGTTATGGGTTTTATGACTTTGAGAGGATATATGAGTCCTAAACTTACTTGATCACCGAATTCTCTTTTGGCCAAAGAATACCTTGGAATACTAAGAAATGCCAATCCTTAATACTTGTTAAAATTGTATTTTTTTATGTGCACAATTTATTGAAGTAATGGATTTCCTCAATAAATAGTAATAAATAAATATGAATAAGTAGTACTTCCTTTGTCCTAAACTGACTATCAAGTGTCATAAATACATAGATACCTGTTTGTTGTAGATTAAAATATCCACTTTCCAGATCTCAAAAGGGGTTTAGACTGGCCCAAATATACCCTAAATCAGCTCTGATTTCTAATATCCATGCCTCATTAATGAGCTTTTAATCATAAAAGTAGTGTATGCTTGTAGAGAATTTTTTTTAAGGTTTAAAAAGAAAAGACAATTACTCATAATTCTACCACCCAGAGAGAGCCACTTCTGGTCCAGCAGTCAAGATTGAGGTGTGAGTCAAGATTACTTAGGGTGCTTAGGTAGATGGAGGTCCTTGGGCCCTGCTTCCAGAGACTCTTAATTCAGTAAGTCTAATGGTACCCAAGAATCTGAATTTTTAATAAGACCCCCCACACTGGTGAACGGATGCAGCTCAGTGGTTGAGTGCCTGCTTCCCATGTACGAGGTCCCGGGTTCAATCTCTGGTACCTCCTAAAAAAAAAACACAAGACCCTCAGGTGATTCTAAAGAATATTGTGGGGGCAGACCATACTGGGTGGGAAAAAAGCTCACTCTTCTATGCACTTAAAAAAAAAAACCAGAATGTGTATTTCATATATATTTACACATAAATGTTTTTAAACATGTATATATCACACTTAGACATATTTTACATGTATATTGACCTCAACTGTTTTTCCTTAACACAGTGAGCATTTTCCCATGACAGTAAACATTTGAAAGTGTGAATTTAATCATTTTATATGATTCTGTTCTATAGATATAATTTAACCATTTTCTTGCTTTTGGGGCACTGAGATTATTTTTCCGTTATAAATAATACTATCATGAATTTTATTATGCATAAATATCTGAGTATTCCCTTGGGATTGATTTCTATGAGGATCAAAACATGACATTAATATTTTTAGACTCGATAGGAATTGCCCACTTATTTTCCAATTTAAGTCTGCATATGAGAGCCCTGTTTTGCTAGACCATTGATAGGAAATATTGAGTATCATCAATTAATGGCATTAAACACTTCCAAGATATTAGTCCTATAAAGATTATTTTTTCCTCCTAGTACAAATAACTTTGTGTTTCAACTAGTACATATGATTCAGCTGATTTTCTTGAATATTCTTGTGCCAGCTTAAAAATTTAGCAGTTTTTGCCTACAAGGGTAAAAATCCTTGCTGCTTCAAATACGTCCATGACAAATGTACAGTAGGTACTTTTGTCCTCACAAGGTATAAATTTATAGCAAAATGTATAGTTTCTGTCTGTTAGAGAAAAACAGCGCTCACTGGGACAGAGACTGATGATTGCAGGCAGAAAGTTTGTTGGGAAGCTCTCCCAACGGAGAGGGTCTGAAGAATAGACTTCAGCCCACCCTTGGAAGGTGGTGGATATGAATTTATACAGTTACATCAATAGGCCAATAGGCAGGGAAACCAAGTACAGCCTGGGGCCAAATGGCCAGTGGGGAGTGGGCCAGGAAGTCTTGGAATGTGGGAGGGATTGGTGGTGCTTGGGTGGGGAGGGAGTGATGGCCTTTATCTGCTCCGTTTTGTTTATTCTTGGGAGAGGATGAGCTGCCCCAGGCTATGGCTTGCTCAATCAGTTAGGTGGGTTATGGCTGGAGGCTGCCTTTCCTCAACCTATGCCACAGGGGCATTGATTCACAGCCCTATGACCTGTCAATCACTGCAAACCTGGTAGGGGGAAACTCTAACATTGTCCTTACTGCTGATGGATTTTTCAATTAATGGATGAGTCAGAGCATTTCTCTTATATAGGAAGAATAAAAATGCTCTGAAAGTGCACTCTTGGCCGAATAAGATTAGACTTTGAAGGGGGGTAAGATGTGGAATAAGATTGTGAAATTATTTTCTTCCGTAGTGTGAAGTAAACAGTTAATGTCTAAAACTGAAAAGTAAAGAAATAGCACTTTAAGCATGTTATGTGTGTGTGTGTGTGTATATATTTTTTTCTTTCAAGGAAGTAAATGCCAGATGAATAGTTATGAGTGAAGGAAGGGGTTCTTAGTGAAAGGGGTAAAGGTTGTGGAAAAAGAGGTTTAAGGGACTGCTATTTTTTATAAGCCTAATAGTACCTGTATTATTTGATTTTCTAACCATGTATTTATTTGTATGGGTAGTGTATGTGTATTCATTTAATTTTTAAAATTACATTAAAATACAGGCACTCCCTGATAAGATCCTGCCCTGAATATCTTATCAATTGCTGGTCTCCAAGTCAGTGTTCAAAGCAGCTAACTGTTCCTTTTAAGCCTCTTTTAGCATTCTAATAATCCCTTCTTCATTCTGTAGCCAGAATGATATTTTTTTTTCAAAATGCAAATCTGAGACCAGTACTCCCCCTACTTAAAACTTTTTTTTTTTTAAAGATTTATTTATTTTTATTTATTTATCCCCCCCTTGCTGCTTGTGCTGCTGTGTCCATTCACTGCGTGTCTTCTCTGTGTCTGCTTATCTCCCCCTTGCTGTGAGGTCTTGCCGCATCAGCCCACGGTGCCGCGCAAGCCTGCCTGCCCTCACAAGGAGTCACCAGGAAGCGAACCCGGGGCCTCTCATACGGTAAACGGGTGCTCTATCCATTGCGCCACATCCGCTTCCTGCCGTGAGGTTGCTGCATCAGCCCACCGCACCGCTCAGGCCGGCGTGCCCTCACAAGGAGGCCTCGGGACGTGAACCCGGGCCTCCCATATGGTAAATGGGGGCTCTGTCCACTGAGCCACTCCTGCTTCCCTAAAACTTTTTAATGTCCTTGCCCTACCCACCTTTCCAGGCTCATCACTACACTATTACTTATTTTTCCAGCCTTAGCTCCTTGGACCTTCTTTCTGTCCTTGTATGTATAGTTCCCTCTGTCCAGAATGGTCCTTCCTCCCCTCCCCCAGGTAACCCTTACGTGGCCTTCAGATCACAGCTCTGTGTCATTTCCTCATGGAACCATGTTGCAGAAAACTGAAACCCAAAAACCCGCAGGTTCACTGCCTCAGGTGCACTAAAATCAGGATAGTGGCACCCGTGCTTCAGAGAGTTTTAATGCAGGGTGAACATCAAGGAGTGGCTTCAGCTGACCCATGTATTCCTGAACAGGTCACCCAGAACTGCCCCTTCAGCAACTCGCTAAAGGAGGCACCTTGGACCCCTTGGTCTCTCCCAAAGCTGTTCCTGTCTGCAGTCTTGTGTTCATGGATTCTGTTGATCCATACGCCTCTGTGCTCCCAGCCTTGGCACCAAGCTTTTCAGTCACCAGCCAGGACCCAACATGCCATGCCCCAAGTTATCCCTGGCTCTAAGACACTCTAGCATGCCCTGCCCAAGTGTTACCCCTACACCCAACACACTGTCTTATACCCATTCCATAACCCCTCTCCTGCACCCTGTGCCAAGCCCAACACTTGTGTTGCTTCTACACCCTTCTCTTGGTTCTAGCAGGATCACTCCAGTCCCTTTCAGCATGTCACACCCATTCACCACCCCACTCCCATCCTTGCAACCATGTATTCTTTATACTATTCCCTGCCCGTCAGTCCTCGGAGGAAATAAATGCATGCCAGTTGCTGTTTGTGTGTGTGTGTGTTTTGTTGTTGTTGTTGTTTTTAAAATCACCTCAGCTCAAATCTGTCTCCAGGAGTCTAAGGAGACCTACATTAGGGTAGGTCTACTCCTTTCATGATATTGTAGTTGTTTATACTTGTCGTTTAAGGGTAACAACTCCACCTCCCCCTGGTTAAATCATAAAAATCTGAAAGTAACTATAGTATTGTGTAAAGGAGTGGAACTAAGCAAAAATAACCATTACAATAACAAGTATAACCACATAGTCAGCAGTTAACACCCTTCTCTGATCTCCCTACTAATATTACTCTCACAGCACCTGCATCCTTCCTTCTTGATGCTTGTCACTTAATATTTTCATTTTGCTTGAGTATTTGATTGTTTCTCTTTCCTACCAGCATTATTACCTGACAAGAGCAGGACTGTGACTGATTTTGTTTCCCTTTGTGTGTCAGCTCCTAGCTCAGTGCTTCCAAATACTTACATGTTAGGCACTCAATAAATTGTGTTGACTGGCTCAGTCAGTTTTCCATTGCCATCTTGTTATTCTATTGATATGTCATACCTTGTTCTGCTAGGGTTTTTTCCTGATTATTATTACAAACAAATATACCCACCTTTAGTCTCTGAACTAAAACTGGGGAAGAAAAGGATGATTGCCTGTTACTTTAATTGGGTGACTCCTTAAAAATGCTAATTTTAAAGCTTTGCTTGATGCTCTAAGATGTGCTGACAGAAACATAGAACTCAGGGTGAGGCTGGAAAAATGAATTTCTCAGCCTAAGAAATTGGAACCTTTGTTTTTTGCTGTGGATAGGAAAGTCAAAAGAAAGGTGCGAAAGGAAGAGGGAAGAAGGTAGGGCCATATGCAGGAGTCTAGAACCTGGGGTAGGGAAATGACAGAAGAACCTTAAGAACACAGATGTCTGATAATCAGTTTTATAATGCCCAGCTTACTTGGAAGTAAATCCCTACATTTCCCACAAACTTTCTTTGAAGTCTGCTAGGCACACATGATTTGGGGATCCCTCCTCACCCCTTCACACCACCAAACGCTAAGTTCTGAATTTCATCACTGGGTTGACCGGGGGCAGAAAAGGGTCAGCAGGAGTGGGAAGGTGAGACAGCCCCAAACTAATGCAATTCATAGGAGCTGGAGTCCAATGTGACCACAACAACCTACGTCTCCCAGAAATTTTCAGAAATAGATGAGGACACTGGTCTTCACATAATTGAATGGCGGGGCAGGGTGCGGTTGAACCAATTTCTTTTTTATTTTAAAGGACAGGGTAACTTCAGCTGACATCTGGATTACATGTAAGATAACAAGAACATATTTCTGCGTCCTTGACAGACATATTCTAAGAGTTAAAAAGCCGTCATAACTAGGATAATAACGAAGTTGGGGGGGTACCTAAGTTTATCCAAAGTGAAAAATATTTTCACCCCTAAATAAAACCAGCTGAGAAACACTCTGCTCAGATGTCAGTATGCTAATTATACACTCAGCAGACATGGCAGGTACAAAGATTAAATTCACCCACGAAAAAGTAAAAGGGGAAAGGCAAGGGATCAAGTTTCGCAGCTAAGTAAGTCTTCCTTTAACTGCCAGAAACCGCTAGGACAGCCTCAGGTAGAGCTAAGCAGCATTGTGTTCAATGTCACCAAGTGAAGCCAAGGTTATTTTGTCTAGGTTGTTCTCTAGATTGTTGTGGCTTCTAGAGATCATAGACTTGTTGGAATGAGACCACGACCATATCGCCTTCAAACATCCTGGACCTTGAAGTACCCATGTCTGGGTCAGCAACCCAAATGCTGACCCTAAATAGCTCACAAAGGACCCTGCCATCGACCTCATCATCATACAGCTAATAGATGCTGGGATACAGTCCATTCCCTTCCCCATGTGTCTACATTGAGAAGCAGTACAGCCTAGTGCAGAGTCTTCAAACTGAGTATTTAATATGCAGACTTTTCTAAGAATACATAGGCTTACTTTGATATGAAATGTTGCCTAAAATTGATTTTCCTGCGAACTAGTCAAAGTATCTTGCTGGTTCCATTGAGCAATGCCCCAGGATGAAAAATCTCTGGGGTACCAAAGAAAGGGACAATTGAAATATTGGTTCTGGCCTAAAAAATTAATGACTCGGTAACAAATTCTTTTGTAAATTAGATAGTTTCTAATTTGTTGCTTTGAACAATATCGAAGGAGCATCTAATCAAATTGTCTAATGATAAATTTTTCTAAACTTTATTGAGATAAAATTCACATATCATACAATTTGATGATCTTAATATATTCACAGAGCTGTACAATCATTACCACAATCAATTTTAGAACATTTTATCATCCTAAAAAGAAAAAGAAACTCTGTACCCCTTAACAGTACTCGCCATTTCCTCCAAACCTCCCAGCCCTGGGCAAGCACTAATCTACATTGTTTCTATAGACTTGCCCATTCTGGACATTT
>JAQZBX010079008.1:0-14041 GCA_029593785.1 Cabassous unicinctus | reverse complement strand
TGTGGCTGGTATAGTAGAATACCAGTAAATACACTCTAGTCCACATTTCATTCCCCAATCCTGAGGATTCTGGCATGGTGATGTCTACTCCACTTCTAATTGAGAGGGGGCTTCAATCCCATATGTCTGATGGATAGGACACTCTTGCTTGCAGTTGTAGAGTCTCTCAGTTCCTTGGTGTGGTGGTTGTCCATCCTCAACTTCTCGCTAGTTGTCCTGGGTGTATCCAATGAACTGGAGAGTAGTTGTTGCAACTCTGCTGAGGCTCAGAGGCCAGCTCAGATGCCATTACTTTTTAAATTTAATTTTATTTTAAGAGAAGTTTTAGATTACAGAAATGATACATTGAAAGTATAAGGGATTCCCATAAAACCCACCCTCTCCCACTCCCACATTTCCCCCTATTAATAACATCTTATTTTAGTGTGGTACATTTGTTACAATTGATGAACCAAAAGAGTGTGCATCAGGTATTGGAGAACATGAGTCAAAGTCCCAGATAAACTTTCCATGTTGAGATAATCAGAAAATCTTTTCCCCTTTATTCTCTTTCATTGATAATTAAGCCAGGATGCGATTTGATGACATTCAAGTCATGTTTTTCTGCTGCCTTACAAAAACAAAGAATAGGTTCAGAATTTTCAAAGTTAGCTAGTCTTAGTGACCATTGAAAAATATTTTGCATCACCACCTTCATTCAATTTCTAACAATAAGTGCGTGTTTAAAAGTTGAATAAGGAATGGGAAATCATTACTAAGTGAGAAAGTGAGTAGTGGTACAAAGTACCCTACCTCATGTGTGATGTGGCCTGGGTTTGAGTACCAGTTGTGAGATTCTGTTTTCTATTTTTTAAATTTCATATTGTTATGTTAAACATATTCCTCAGTTGTTAACTTTTTGTTGATCTTTACCTGAGCATGACCATTCTCATTAATTTTATTTTCCTGCTTTCTCCCCAATTCCCAATTTTGTTACCTGTCCCATAAGTACCAATATTAAAGTGTTTCATACATAGCCTTAGAGTACATGGATCTTTAAAAAAGGTAGACATTTTTCGTTCTTTTTCTCCAAATAGTAGGTCCCACTTTGCAACTTCATCTGTTATAAGATGTATCTTCTTCCCATTGATTTGTGTTTCCTTCTTTATTACATTTCAAGGCTCAACCTATACATTGATCATTCTCTTTGGACCACAATTTTATTGGTCTATTTATTGTATTCTTCACTAGTAACATACTATTTTTATCATTATGAGTTCAGTTTACGTCTTAGTATCTGATATGTCATCCTTTATTAGTCATCTTTTAAAGCAGAAAATAAAAAACACTGCAGATTTTTTTTTCAGTAGAAAGAGTTTAATTCAGAGATTTGGGTGCTTACAAAATCATTGCAGTGGCTGAAATTCTAGGCCCCAGAGCTGGGCCTCTTAGAATAATACCTCTCTTAAAGAGTTGACCCAAGGAAATTCTACTGCCCAGGAAGCTTATGGAATGAGTCCAGATTCAAGAATTTCCAGCCAGTCTGTCTAAAGGCCAAAGAATGAATATTAGTACATTAATCCTGGAAAACGTCCTGTTGATCTAGCTCTTCCTGTCAGAGGAGGAGCCAAAAAGTGGCTCCTCTTTATTATTTCCAAATAGATTTAGTTATTTGAAGACTTTATCCTCCCATAGGCAGTTGAAACTGAATTTGTTGAATTTATAAAAAATACCAGCTTGAATTTTGATTGGGAGAATACTGAATATATAAATTAATTAGAGGGTGAATTGCCATCTTTATCTGGTTGCACTATTCCAATCAAAATAATTGTTTATACACACATTTATCCTATTTTTAATGCTATAAAATGGACTTTTAAATTTTTGTTTCTATACTAGTGTGCATCTGTCTTAGACTGATTTCTATATATCATTTGCAATAACAATGAAAACCATGAAGTACATTATTTTCTAGTCTGTTATTGATGGAATACTACTGATTGTTGTTAGATGATGCTGTAACTACCACCTAGCTCACTTTCTCATTTCTTTTAATGAGAATAGGTTTTCTACATAGTTGATATCATCTATAAAATTAAAGACTTTTTTGCTTTTCTTTCATTTCTTAAAAATATTATGCTTTTTTCCTTGTCTTATAGCATTAGGCAAGACTTCCATTATTGCTTGAAGAATATAAGTGTCCTTGGGCATCCTTACCTTTTAACTTATCTAAATTTTTTCCATTAATTAATTTCATTGTATGTTTTTGGTATATTGCTTTAGTAAAACTAAGAAAGATCCATATTATAAAAAGTTTTAGGGAGATCTTTATTACTGGGTGTTAATTATTAAATGCATTTTTAATCTATTGAGATAACTTTGCTTTTTTCTCTTAGACTCCTAAGATGCTAAATCATGTTGATAGATTTTATGCTCATGACCTGCTCTTGAATTTTTGAAACAAAACCCATTTGATTGTGATTTGTACTATTTTTTCTGACTTTTCTATGTAGTTAACACATATTTCATTGAAGATCATTGCATCATTGCATGTTCATTAATGAAATGATTCTATGATTTTTTCTTCTATTTACTTAGTTTTGAAATAAAGAGGATACTAATTTCAATAATTTGGTTGGGGACATCATTTTCTATTTTCCTACTATTTGGAGCAACTTAAGGGAGGGTATGGTTGTCACTTGAAGTTTGGTAAAATTTTTTGAGGTATGGGAGGTATTTATGTGCCATTTCTTGCATTTTACTCTTCCATATATTATCCATTTTAAGGTATTGTATTTATTATATATAATTGTTAATAATAATCTTTCTTTTTCTGTGTTTGCTCTGAATTTTTCATTTTGTATTTTTTCTTCAATTCCTTTCTTTTTTATATTAGTCTTGCTAGACATAAGCCCATTTTACTGATATTATTATTTTCTAATATTTGGTTATCTATTATAATTATTTCTTCCTATAACTTTTCTTGTTTCCTTTTTCTTTTTCAACTTCTTTAGGTAAATGCTTATATTTCAATGTTTTCTATTATTTGTGTTTTTTTGTGAATATATTTAAACAATGCATTTTCCTTCAGATTTCATTTTCTCTACATTCTTCCAATGTATAGGTTTAGTTATTATCTGATTGTATATTTTTTTTCCAGAAAGTTCTATCATGATTTTTCTTTAACATAAGGGATAATAAATATATTAATTTCTAGATATATGTGTACATTCATTTGTCTTTTCATTATTGATTTCTAATTTTAATAACAATATTTTATTTGGAGATATAGTGTATAAATTTTTGGTATTTTAGAATTTATTGAGGTTTCCTTTATGGAGAATGAAGAGTTAATTTATGTAAACTGTCAAACATTTACAAACTTAACAAAAAGAAAAGAAAAATTAAAAAGTAAGTAAATCACCCATATTTTAAAAACCTTGGCCAAGATACCATATATACCTTAATATCTATTTATTAATAGTAGACTATCAGTTGATTTATCACTTCAGTCAATAATATGTGAATATCATCTATGCCCACAAGTATCTAAATTCCTCTTGATTTAAAGAATGTTTTACTTTACATCCAGTTATATTAGGTAATATTAATGATAGAGAATTCCATTTAGGTCCCCACTAATATTAACTACTTTATTCTTTGTTATTTAACTTTTAAATGTAAACATCCCTTGGAAGGTTGAATCAGAGACTCATTAATAATGTCACAGAGAATTTCTTTATCAGATTCCTTCTTCATTGACCTGCTTATGAAGATAAAATCATGGGAAAATTGGGCTCCAGGGAAATAGAGAAAGAAGAAAAAACAGGAGACACAGAAAATACATTTTGCCAGATTCACAATATGCACAATTAAGTAATCACTACATCCAGAGTTTAGTGACTGTGAATATTATCCAAACTTTTCTACATCAGAAATTGTACCGTGAAAAATAAGGTCCCTTTCCTCTGCAAATATGATTTGCCCTTTTTTTTTTTGCATTTGTAAAACTATTTTGAAATGCCTTGAAACCTATAGCACAGTTGCAAATGGAATACAAAACCCAAACAGAGGACTCTAGCATATCTCCCTCCCAGAGATCCAGATCATTCAACCTTTAAGATTTTGTCACATTTACAATATCATTCTTTCTATCTTTCCATCTGTGTATCTGTCTGTCTCTATGTCTCTTTCACAAAATGAACTATGGACTAAAGTAGACTTACTGGTATTCTACTATAGACTTATTGTGATTCTAGCAATGGAAGAAACTTCATCATTCATATGGAGGCAGTGGCCAGTAGAGATTGTGAGGGCAGGGAGAGAGGGAAATACAGGTGACATATGGGGGCATTTTTGGGACTTGGGAATTTTCATGATGGACATTACAATGACAGATATGGGCCATTACCTATTGTAACCATTGGCCAATTTGATGTAATTGTGAATTCCAAAAATATAATTGGATCATGCTTGTAAACTGATCTGTTAATCTGGGCATGATTAGGTTATGATAAGGGTGTTGAGCCCCACCCCTTGGTGGGTGGTTAATAGAATATAAAAGGCAGTTTTTGAGAGGCAGTCTTTTGAGAAGCAGGTTTGATGTTGGAAAGAAGGCCCAGGAGAAGAGAAGTGAACTGTTCACCTGATCGCCTACAGCTGACCTTGTGGAGGAAACAGGAGCTAAGTCTGGAGAGAAACGCAGCCCCAGGAAGAGAGGAACCCAAGAAGCCTGAACCCTGGGTAAATTTCGGCAGCTGTCTTGCTCCAACACGTGACAATGGACTTTGGAGAGGGAAGAAACTTATGCTTTATGGCCTGGTAACTGTGGACTTCTACCCCAAATAAATACCCTTTATAAAGACCAACCCATTTTTGGTATTTCACATTAGCACACTTTGGCTGACTAATACACCTATCTTGCCATAACCTACAAAATTGTGAGGGAGAGAGTGTAAACTACAATGCAAACTATAATCCATGCTTAGTGGCAATGCTTTAAAATGTCTTCATCAATTGTAACGAATGTACCACACTAATGAAAGATGTTGCTAATGTTGGGAAGATGTGGGAGGTGTAAGAAGCAGGGCATATGGGTATTCCGTATATTTTTATGTAACATTCATATAGTCTAAATACCGTTTTAAAAAAAATAAAAAATGTATTATAAAAAATCATTATGAACCACGGACTAATGTAGATTTATTGTTCATAGGTGTTATCATGTGATAACAGAAGAAATTGTAACATTTATAAAAATACAGTGACTACCAGAGATTTTGAGGGGATGTGGAGGGATGAAAAGTGGCACACAGGGCATTTTTAGGGCATTGGAAATATAATTTGCTTTTATGCTAACACATTCTTGTCTTTGCTTAGTGGTCATATACATCAACATCTAGCAAAGTTTCTTGAACTTTTTAACACTAACACCAAGGAAATAACTTCCCTGAATAATTGCCAGTAAGCAGTAATGAAGTTCATAGCCTGAAATACAGCCCCACGTGGAAACAGAGGGATAAACTAATGTTGAGACTGTGACGATATGAGAAAATCACCATTTGAGAAATTATTACGCTTGAAAAAGTTTTGTGGTGGTAATTTTGATAAACTGGCAGAGATTAGAGTCTGTTGTTAACTATTGTGTAACTATGGCAAAAGACCTAATTTCTCTGACCTCAAATTCATCATTTAACACTTGCTTGAAAGTCATAAGGATGGCGATAATTGTTGGAAACCACCAAAAGTAATATGCAAAAGACAAACTCCCTGAACTTAGGTAAAGATCAGAACATCCTATCTGTACATGGATAACCACACACATCAAGGTTCAGAGAAGCTTCCTTCTCATCAGAGAGCCAGATAAATGGTCCTCATATTCCACAGTGAAAGCTTCTGATTCTGCCTAGAGTCTTTGGAGAACCTCACATCCTTAGGGACTTTATAGCTTCTTGGCCCTTTCCACCTCTTTTCGATGCTCGGGAATTTGGCATGGCTATCACAATAGATTTCAACTCAAGAGCTTTCCTGACTATTAAATAGTCAGGAAGATACAAAATTGAGAGAATCAAAACTAAATTGTAGGGAATCTTTTCAATTTTAAGCCTGGCCTTTGAGGTTCTATTCCTGTTGTTTATTTCTGAAATGTGCTCTATATCTGGGAGAGTCATTTTTGAAGTAAAAAAAAAAAAAAAAGACAGGCCGGGTTTTAATGGTTAGGTAAGTTAGAAAAGAGGGTGAAAACATTTGTAAGGAGGTAATAATTTCTTTTTTTCCCCTCTGTGTTTCCATTTAGTTGCCTGGGAGTGAATCAAAAGAAGCACAGAAATGTAAACCGAAAAGTGGTAAGGACACGGTAAGAATACAGCATATCAGAACATTTTTCTTTGAGATTTACTTCTAAAATCTCTTTCCTACTTCAAGCCAAAATTTAAAAAAATTCTTTGGCAATTAATTCTAAGACTTGGCAGTAGATTAGATTGTGACTCTAAACAAGAGAGACAAGGTATTAGTGCACGTGGTTTTTTTAAATGATTATATAAAACAAATGTGCAAAAATATAGCCAGAAGAGTAGATTTTTGTTTTGGGTTGGTTATTTGCAGTGGCCAAACTTCCAAACTCTTCCTCACACACCAGCCAGAATAATCTTGAAAATATAATTCTAAGCATGTCATTTCCCTGTTGAAGATTCTTCAATTGTTCCCCCATCACATCCAGTATAAAATTAAAACTTCACTTGGTCCTATAATCTAATAAAGTTTGACTCCTGCATAACTCTCGAATCTCATTTCCTACCCTCTATTCTCACCAATAATTCTCCAGGCACCTTGGTCTCATTTAGTGCCCCTAAAGCTGCCATGTTCATTCTTACTTCAGTGCCTTCACTCATGCTGCTTTCTTAACATCTCAGTACATAATGTGTTTATTTCTTATGCTGGACTTCTTAACACTATCTCCTCCTGTAGTAGTTGGCTCTCATTTTCTTCTCTGAGAAGACCTCATGACTAGATTATATAGGAACTTCGTTTTCCACATTGCATGGTTTTCTTGCACTGCACCCTATTCTTACTGCCATGACCTTTACCTCAACTTGCAACTATATTTGTTAGTTTAGATTTATATTGGCCATATCCCTTTGTCGTGTACATTCTCTTCAAGGCATTTACCGTGTCTATTTGACTTGCTTATCCATTGCGTAATCCTTAAAAGCTACTCAGTGGAAATAAAGAAGTGGAAAAAGCAAAAGATATTTGAACACTGATATCTTGCCTATGCTTAGATTAATGAAAAACACCCTGCCTTGTTTCATAATCATGGCTTTCATATCTTTGTGTTCAATCTCTTTTCTAATATTTTTATCTCAATATCTGGGTTTCTTTTTCTGATATGGCCTCTTCTTCTCTTACAATTCATGAGAGACAAGATTTTGGAGGAAGGGCTTGTATTTTTGGTGATGTAAAATGATACTCTTTGGACACATCTAAGTTTTGTTTTTTTTTATATATATTATTTCAAAAGATACTTAGATTATGTAAAATGTAATGGATATTATTGTAGGATTCTTTCTTGATCCTTGAAATTCAAAAACGATGATACAACTAACTGTTTCATGTGATTTTTTTTTTCTGTGCACAATCTATTATCAGATTCAAGTTATTTTTTTTCAGGAGTTTTTTTCTTATTATATCTTAGAATATTTTTGTTTCATATGCTCAGTTCTTACCTCCAGGCATAATAATTGTCTACATATTAGGTTTAATTTTTTTTCACAAATATCATGCTTTACCTATCCATTCTATCTTCTAGTTTTCTACTATTTAATTTTCATTTTATGCATGCTTTACATGCCACTGCTTTGTTTTCAGAAGTATATGGACTTATTTATCGCTGCTTCTACTGTTGTTCAGTTTCCCAAAAGGTTTCATCATTCCTTTCAGATATCTTCCCGATTTATGCCAGTCCACTTTCCTTTTCTGTCTATTGTTTTACTTCTACTTTGAATCATTTAAATTATCATTATAAGTAAATCATTTTATTATATTTATCTCTCTGAGGTATGTCTTCACTCTGTTTTCTCTGTAATTACATATGGAAAGTATTTAAATATTAAGTAGATATTTTATATTATTTGAAGTAATTTCCCTTCTAATAATTATAGCTTATTTGCCTTCAATATATTTTTTCTACAATATTTATCAATATTTATCATTCAATTGCATTTTTGCAACATTGTACATTGTACTTTGAATGGAAGCCAGTCATTTTGTAATAAAATGGTGTGTGTGTGGCTGCACATGTGTATGTGTGTGTGTATGTATCTGTGTGTGAGTTTTGGGGAAATGTGCAGAGAAGAAATAATCTAAGATCCAGGCTTCAATTTTAGTATGTTGTTTCAGAGCACCTCCTCACCAAATGTTGTCTTCTCTCCACCCCATGCATGTCTCTACTCAGTATTTATTGGTCCCTCTCAGAAGTGAGTAAATCATATCATTTCCCACCTTCAAATTTCCCTTTATGCTTAGGAGTCTGGTGGATGGAGAAATAAACGTGATATGTTTTTGTTCCCATCTTTGTGTCTCTGTAGAGATTATCTCTATTTCTCTAATGACTAGCTTACACGTGTCAATGCCAGCATGGTAAGTTCTTAGTTAAAATTCCTAAGAACTTCTCATTTACTTTTAAGGATATATATCCCCTCATTAAGAAGAGGAGAAAATTGACTTTCCGTATTCTCCTTTGAATTGCTCCACATTTCACTATATTTTATATATAGTTTCCACATATGGTCTGATAAACTTCTAATTCCTTAGTTTCATGAAATAAGTGGTATTATTCTTCACTTTTCATTCCTTTCTTAGTTTTTGGTGGCTTGACAAAAAGTGTTGGGGAATGCAGGCATTTAATTTTATCTATTAGGTAAAATAACCTTCAGCCAAGAGCAATGAAAGATTTCTTTCAAGTATATTTTGAGTTTTGGAAAATCCATTCTCTCTGGTCTCAAGTTATCTCTTTTCTTTGTAGGAAGAAAATGACCATATTTGAGAGTCAAAATCAAGGTCAATATAAGGAAAGTAAGTCATTGCTTCCTAATACTTTTCATTCTAGGGAAGTTTTAGGTTTACATATACAAATTAGCTGAATTTGTCTTGAAACCATTTTGAAGACGTCAGGAATTGTTTATACTCCTTACTGCAGATGACTTAGTCCTTACTTTGTCTTGTAAAACTAATAATATGCTTTGTGTTTTGGTAATTTATGCATGTGATTTATTTTGAGCAATATTTAAAAAATTCCTGTAGGAAGTGACTAACCAAAATATTACTGATTTTAATTTGTATGTTGATGTTTTGAAATAGGTCCACTTCAAATATTAGCTGGCAATTATATTTTTTTTTCTCAAGTATTTGCTGTGTTTGACATAGTGCTTAGGTGTAATAATCATACAATTACTCAAAATGTACAATTGCAAATAAAAAATTCAGTCCCTGCAGGCAGATACATCTAAAGGAATCTTGTTTGTTTTTTTCTTGCTATCACATGTCATCTCATTTTAGAGTCAAGCTTCTTGAACAAGTTGTATAGTATCATTATTTGAAAGTTTGCATTTTCCAACCACACCTCACTTCACTGTAACTTGTTTCCAGTGCGACTTTTTCATTGAGGATAATCCATGTGCTATGAAATAAATTTATTTAATCAAATATCATCAAGATTGTATATAGAATAATATATTTTTAAAGGCATCATAATACATCATATATAAAATTATGTGAAACAATAATTTCAATTGGGTCTATATATGTATATTTGTGCACAAAACTATGGTGTAAAATTTATTTCTAACTATGAGTCATGGTAAAAAAAATCAAATGCCCCACCAAAGGGTAACTAATGACTTCAAATTCTGCAGGGAAATTTTCTGTCTTAATCATAATTGTCAAATATCTAGTACTTATAAGTGTTGCTGAGTATTTCCCTTCTGAAACTGTCATCAGTTTTTTTGACACTTCACTCTGATTTTCTATCTCTGGCCACATCTTACTAATTTCTAACACCACATTTTTTGAGTATACCTGAAATGCTGGTGGTCCTCAATCGTCCTTCCTTAGAATTTTTCTATTCTCTTGAAGAGTTGTGTTTGATCTTATTTCTTCTTTTAATCTTTAGGGTGGAAGGTATTTATTGTAAAGAACTTCTTTTACATACAGATGGAATTTCATAGTTACAAAATGTTCATATTTTCTTTCATTTTGTCAGCTTTGCAAGTTAAATTTCTCATCAAATTTGTCCTTTTTCTAATAAAAATTTCAAAATTCTAACATTAAAATTGTTCACTATATCCTCTTATTTATTAAATATCCACAGGATCTCTAGTGATGCAAACTTGTTCATTCTTAACATTGTGTGTATATTCTCCACATGTTATTTCACTGATTAGTTTTACTAAAATTCATTCATTCATTGCTGCATTCATAGGAATAGAAAATGCAGATTGGTTTGGAAGGGGATATCCTGATGTAATTCAGACTATTGAACAAAGGCTACATAATTTTCTTTTGCCATGCCTAAAGTCATCTAGGATACATGCTCCTTCCTGCTTACCAAGATTTATCAGCCTTATGTGTTCAGTGTGTTAGACCATGTATTAGTGATGTTTCTCTTGGGAAACAGAATCAACAGGAGATATCTGTCAATAATATGAGATTTTATAAGAGTCTTTCATGCAACCGTGGGGATGCACAAGTACAGGTTCCACAGGCAGGCTGCAAACCAGGAGCTCCAATTAAAGTCCAATAAAAGGTCCTTGATGAGTTTCTGGGAGAAGTTGGCTGTCCAAAGATGAGCTGGGAAATTCTCTCTGAACATTGAAATCACTTCCCCTTTTAAGGTATTCAACTGATTGGATAAAAGCATCACCCATTGCTGATGGCAATCTCCTTGATTGATGCAGATGTAATCAGCCATCCACCCAGTGAGTGACTTTGTGAACAAAGTCCATAAATGTTCTTGTATTACAATTAGCCCAGTGCTTGCTGGACCAAACACCTGGACACAATTACCTGAACCAGTTGACTCATTAGCCTAACCATCACAGTCCACCACTTGTCAACACGGCAACCAGACATACTACCTTAAACCATACTTAGTCTCTAAGTAAAAACAATAACAGAGAAACATAGATATATATTTCCACCTAACAATGTTCAACTCACCTGTGTACAACCGGAAACACACTAATTTCCTACTGAATAGGGTGCAAGTCCTTGGGTAATATTCACTCTAAAACTTGACATCCTTAAATATTATGACATGAAAT
Organism: Cabassous unicinctus; assembly: GCA_029593785.1. NCBI lineage: Eukaryota > Metazoa > Chordata > Mammalia > Cingulata > Chlamyphoridae > Cabassous > Cabassous unicinctus. The sequence continues at coordinate 2,744 of JAQZBX010079008.1, read as the reverse complement.
TAATACAACTTTTCATATGATAGGAAAAAAAGTTGGGGAAGGAAACAAAGAAATTCATTTTATGTAAATACACAGTCATACTCATAATGAAACAAGGAAGAAGGATTCATGACTACTGCAGTCCTCATTTCTGTAACTGGTCACATGGCTGAAGTTCATATTTATCACTACCTTCTTCCACTACCCATTCCAGGTTCCCATTAACCTCAACACGCACTTTAGCTGGTCATGGTTCTTTGCCTGGGGGGGTGACCCAAACTTTCATTCCTGAAGATTCTGGGCCATCGTTAGCCCTGCTTGGCTTGGTTTTGTCATTGTCTCCCGGGTGAGGGGTGATCAGCCCGGCTGCGGCCTGGGGGGACACAGGCTAGATATGGGCCGTTTGGCGTGCACTCCGAAACGGCAAGGGTGAGGAGGTTCTCAGGGAGCGGCGTCAGGTCTGGGCTCCCTGGTCTCCACTGCTCGGGTGTGGGGGGAACCTGGTGTGCTGAGTGCAGCGCGGTAAAGAGATACCACGGAGACAGAGCTGGTGGCGTAATTCTGTTTTATTGAGGAAGTACAGCGTTTATATAGAGTTAAGGCTGGGGGGCAGTTCCCCAGCTGGTGGAGGCTTCTATTGGGCGGTTTGGGGAGGGCGTGTGGTTGCTGGGGCTTTGGGCAGATTAGAGGGCGGGGGAGGGTGTAGTGGAGGCTGTCCATATAAGGCCATAACTAGGGCAGGAGCTCTCATTGGTGGGGTGGAATGAGGAAGGCCGAGGGACAGAGAGGGGGGTTTGATGGGTGGCGAGTGACCCTGAAACGCTGCGGGGGGGGGCGAAGGCCGGGGCGGCCATGCGCGCCCTTTGTTTTGGGCGGTGGTTGCTCGTACCTTTGCTGAGGGCAGCGTGAACCCGTACCAGCTACTGGCACCTTAGCCGAGGGCAGTGTGGACCCGTACCGGCCGTTCTTCACCTAGGCGGTGACGTCCCTGCCTAGGCTGTTATTACTAAGGCTCCCTGGCCAAGCCCCGCCACGCAGGTTGGGCCACCCCACACCACATGGTTTGTTGCAATTTTCCATTGACTTTAATTACAGGGCATGGCAGTACTAGGAGACTCCCTAGAGGACCTCCTGTATTCCAGGAAAACTCTTCCTTACCCCCATAATGTAGATGTAGTCTTATTTCCCCTTGATAAGCAGGATCAATCACCCCAGCCAGTACAGTAATTCCCTTCTTGCCTGTTGATACAAAGGTAAGAGGAACCCAAACTGTCCAGGTGGCAGTCTTAACTTCCAGTGCAATGGAATCATTGTTGTGTTCCCTGGTGGCAGCACTCCTCCTTTTGGGACTAAAACCTGTAGACAAGCAGAGCTTAAGGTTGAAGTGACAGGAAGCAAAATATTTCCTCGTGGGTCACTGGGAATAATGGTGAGTGGTTCCACTCCCATTTCCATCCCTTGATTCCTGGAACCATGAATCCTGGTAATGGGAGAAACAGCACCATAGAGTGGATGCTGATTTAGAGCATGCATGGCCTCCTGGAGAACATTGCCCCAATCCTGCAAGGTATTGCCACTTAGTTGGTGCCATTATTGAGTCTTCAAAAGGCCATTCCACTGTTCTATTAATGCAGCTGCTTCAGGGTGATGGGGAACATGGTTAGACCAGTGAATTCCATGGGCATGTGCCCATTCCCACACATAATTTGCTGTGAAATGGGTTCCTTGATCAGAAGCAATACTGTCTGAAATGCCATGGTTGTAGACACAACATTTGGGTAAGTCAACAGATGGTAGTTTTAGAGAAGTATTGCATGCAGGAAATGCAAACCCATATCCAGAGTATGTGTCTATTCCAGTTAAAACAAATCGAAGTCCCTTCCATGGTAGAAATGGCCAATGTAGTGAACCTGCCATCAGGTTGCAAGCTGGTCACTTTGAGGAATGGTGCCATATTGGGAGCTTAGTGTGGGTCTCTACTGCTGGCAGATTGGGCATTCAGCAGTGGCTGTGGCCAAGTCAGCCTTGGTGAGGGGTAGTCCATGTTGATGAGCCCATGCAAAACCCCCATCCCTATCTCCATGGCCACTTTGTTCATGAGCCCATTGGGCAATGACTAGAGTGGCTAGGGAAAGAGGCTGAGCATTATCCACAGAGTGGGTCATTATATCCAATTGATTATTAAAATCTTCCTCTGCTGTAGTCACCCTCTGGTGAGCATTAACGTGGGATACAAATATGTTCATAATTTTTTCCCACTCAGAGATTTGTATCCACATACCTCTTCCCCAGACCTCCTTGTCACCAATTTTCCAATCATGTTTCTTCCAACTCCCTGACCATCCAGCCAAACCATTGGTAACAGCCCATAAATCAGTATACAGACACACCTCTGGCCATTTCTTCTTCCAAGCAAAATGAACAACCAGGTGCACTGCTTGAAGTTCTGTCCAGTGGGAGGATTTACCCTCAACACTATCCTTCAACAATTTCCCAGAAAAGGGCTGCAGTTCTGCAGCTGTCCACTTTCGGGTGGTACCTTCATATTGTGCAGAACCATCTGTAAACCAGGCACGAGTTTTCTCATTCTCAGTCAACTGACAGTAAGGGATTCCCAAAGAGGCCAAAGCTGTGGGCTGGGAAAGAGAAGGTAACATGGCAGGGGTGGTGACCATGGGCATTTGGGCTACTTCCTCATATAACTTACTTGTGATTTCAGGAACCGTTCAAGCCCTATCTAGTATATAGCACTTCCACTTTATTAT
>JAQZBX010079007.1:0-14039 GCA_029593785.1 Cabassous unicinctus | reverse complement strand
AAAGGACATAGAGGTGGGCCAACTCTAAATGAGCCCTGGGATCCTCACATCAAGGTACTCATTGCCTCATGTCACTCACACACACAAACTCACACACATGCACAAATGCATGTGATATAGGCAGTACCCATGAGTCACCTATAGACAAAAGAATATGGCAAAGGTGAAGGGAGTTCAATATCTAGATAATGGGCCATTATGTAACACCCATCCTGTGAACAGCCTCATGCTTTTATATCCCCGTTCAATGCTGGCTGGAGGTAACAAGCAGCCATTAATCCTACAGCCTCAAGAGCAGGAATTGTGACAGTAGTCTGATCCTCCCCAATCAAGTCCTGAATGACAATGAAGCCTGGATAACAACTTGATGCAGCCTTGTGTAAACTGAGCAGAGGACCCAGCTAAGCAATTCACAGACTCCTCATGAACAGAAAATGAGATAAATGAATGGTTTTTTAAGGTTCTAATTTTGTTGGAATTTCAAAGACACAAACACAAAAGCATATATTGCAGAAATTACATTATACATGTGCTTCCAAAATACATTCCCTTTACCAAGGCTTCCATTAGAACACAGTTCCCCTTATCATGCATCTCCTCAGTATATACAACCAGTTCACCCCCTAAGTTCTTATTCTGCTCAGACTTATTTGGAGATGACTTATAGTGACTTCATATTGGACAAGGTGTCTTATGCCATGAGAACCCACCTGAGAGATGCAACCACATGGATATAAGCCAGTACCTGCAAGATGACCACCAGTTGCTGCCCAGGCTCACTGCTCCCTTGATGATGAGCAGGAGGAGGCACAATGCTGCACCTCCATGGAGCTTCAGGCCCTGGAGGGTGGTCACAGGCTGCATTAGAGCATCAGGTTGAGGGGGGATTTTGGTTGCTGTGGAGGAGCTCATACCTTCACCACAGAGAATCCCTTCTTGTCCCCATCAGGCCTTCACCAGTACACTCAGCAGAGATGTCTGCTGTTCCCTGGAAAGTTCCACAATGTAGCAGGTCCCTTGTTCAAAGCAGATCATATGGTTATATCTTCTAGGATGGAAGTGTACAGGTAGTCTGAGAACCAGAACCAGAAGATGCAGCACAGCAGGGAGGAGGATTGGAGGGAGAGGTGGAATGCATTCACTTTGTCTGTGATGTGCAGCATGGTTGGGAGGAAGCTGGTTGCTGCCCCAGCTCCAAGCCTTCCAGGTGGACCTTCCCTAATAATCCATTCAGCTCCCTTGTATGGTTGATCCTCAAAGAAATGGACCTGCCCTGAGTATCAAGTGTGAGCTCACAGGGTCAGACCCAGCTGGACATCCAGCCTAGCCTCTGGTTTATTTCTCTGTGGAAGCAAGGGAAAGAGGGTGTGATCCCCATTCATGTAGTAGCTGTCATAAGCACTGACACACAGTTGTTAAGAGACTCAATCTCCAGTTCCCTGCAATCAGCTGATGGGAGGAAGAGAATTTGCTGGCTGTCATATGAGCCATGTGGGTGATACAAGGAGAGAAGCCTGGACAGTAAGGCCAGTTATTCAGGAGGAGGTGGAAGGAGAAAGCACTGCACTGTTTCTAATATTGAAATGATTTTCCATGCACTCAACATCAGAGAAATCCTCACTGAATCTTGTCACAGAGAATTCTGGATGCAGAGACTGCTGGGCCAGCTGAGAGCCTCAGGGGCAGGGAAGGAGCTGATGTACCCTCTGGGGAAAGAACATGCAAATGGAGTCCCTCCCTCTGGGCCTGAAATCCATCCAAATGCTCAGGCCTTGTAGCTCTGAGAGGAGCCCTCTCCCCTAGGTCTGAGTTGTCCCCATTTTGTTCCCAGGGCTGAGGAAGAGGAGGCACCATGGAGTGTGTTCTGCTCTGGACTTTCCTTTTCTCAATTTTCCATGGTAATATTAACTAGAAACTTGTTTTGCTGCAGAGTGAAATGTGTTTGTAAATTTGAATTTGTGTGTGTCTGTGGGGCTATGTGTGACTCAAACTCTGTCTGTTTGCAGGTGTCCTGTGTGAAGTTCAGCTTGTGGAGTCTGGTGGTGACTTGAGACAGCCAGGAGGGTCTCTGCGCCTCTCCTGTTCAGCCTCAGGATTCACCTTTAAAGACTATCCCATGAGCTGGGTCCGCCAGGCTCCAGGGAAGGGACTGGAGTGGCTCTCATACATTAGTACTAGTAGTGGTAGCACCAACTATGCAGACTCTGTGAAGGGCCGATTCACCACCTCCAGGGACAACAACAAGAACCAGCTGTATCTGCAAATGAACAACCTCAAACCTGAGGACACAGCCCGTTATTACTGTGTGATAGACACAGTGAGGGGAAGGCAATGCTGACCCAGACAAAAACCTCTTCTCTGGGGTGGCCATGAGGGGATGCTCAGAACCCACTGAGCACAAGGAACAGCTGCAGGAGCAGGTGCAGGAGGTGGTTAAGGGTTCATTTCCTGTCAGGGTCTGTGGCTTCCTCTCCAGCTAACTCTTTCCCCAGGGAGCATCTCTAAAATAATATTCTTTTCCCTGTCAATACTGTCATAATTAGAATAGTTTAGGTGCAATAGCAGCAAGTAAAATCACATGCAAAACTAGCCAGTTCTCCCTTATGAAGTCAGAAATGACTATGCCAATGCTTGCTTTGTTCAGAGTTCCGAGTAGCTCAATGTAACCAGGTGAGTCTTTCACAATGAGACTGAAGACAAAGGACCCAGTAAGATTCCCTTCAGGACCCTCTTTGTGATTCACAGGAGAACTAAGAGAGAGGCTATTCCAGTGTCTAAATTGTACTGGATTTCAAAGTGCACTCCTAATCACACAAAGGTGTGCACATCAGACATTGATCTGATTGTCTTTTGTCTGACAATCCATTCTGTTTTTCCCTAATCTTTTTCTCCATTTCTCTTTGCAATTGCTCCTTGTCAGTGGATGATGTGGTTCCTTTGGCATAAATCCCAGTGCTCAAGCCCATTACCTAAAAGAAAGGCTGTGGCTCAGGCTGTGTCTCCTCCCTGTGAAAAGTTGAGGGGACATCCTCACTCACCACTGACTGGGACCCTCTCCTTTGTCCTCTGTGTGTGGAGTTAGGTGGGTAATACAAATGGACATGTCTCTCCATGCAGATATTTGTTGTTAGGTCAAAATGGGGTGTAAATATTGCATTGATTTCTCATGCTGCTCACACTGTTACATGGTAATGTCCATTTCCTGTGGACTTGGGGTGAGCTACTGATGGGCTTCCTGTGTGCTGGGAGGTCTGGAGGATGACCAGGCCTTTCTTTGTGAGTTGAGTCCTTGATGCTCCACATGATGACCATGAAACCCAGAAAGCAGAAATAACAGCTGCATGAAGCAGCTGCTTCCAATTGGGCATATGTCTAAGAACTCTGGGTTTTCCCTATCTCCTCATGACTATCCCCAATCATTTGTTTCCCCTCAATACTCTAAAGGGAAAAATAGTTGCCTTCTGCCTCAAGCACAACACTGTCAGGAAGAAGCAATTTTCATGTCTTGTATGCCTCAGGGCAAACCACATGTGTTTACAAAACATTCCTTCCAAAATGGGAGTGTTTAATCCTGGGTATTCTAGTGGAAACTTTTGAAATTGACTTGTGTCAATGAGAGATTTCCATTCTTGCATAACTGCCATCACTACATGGAGATTTGGGGCTCATTTCAATCAGGAAGTACTAATTTAACTGTGGGAGAACCACTGCTGTCTTCTATGGCGAGGCATCTGTGATGTCTTCAGAATCAAATCATGGAGGGTGATGGGGCCATGTTGCTTATCATTCATTAGCCAGGGAAGAGAGGTAAATCGATGGTCAAACTTAACTATTATTCACTCAGTGTTTCATTTTGTTTTGCTAGTATAGGCACCTTTTATTTCAAAAAAATTTGAAATATGAAAATGCTTTGTCATATATAAAGAACCTCACCAAAGTATTTCCTTTTTTTACTTTGTAAGCAGTCATAAAGCAGAACCCTGATGGTCCAGGATGCTGTGGGGGTCCTGAGGTGAGCAGCATAAAGGGGCCTCAGCAGGTAGAGGGCACGCTTTTCCAAATTGTTCAGGTGTCCTGCTCTGGGGAGAAAAGTGAGCTCATCTGACATTGTTGACTTAATCTTCAAGTGCAGGTGGAAAAGGGCCTGCCCATGACATTGTGCCTGTGCCTGGTATGGTCTTTTAGCATTTGTATTAAGCTACAGACTACAGAAATCACCTCATGTGGGGTTTTTAAGAGAAAAAATGTCATTCCATAAGCCAGTCCTTGATAAAATTCTAATAGCCCCATCTTGTGGGGCCTGTTATTGGAACTCTAATGTGAACAGAAAAAGTGGAGCTGCCATAACTAAATGAATGAATAATGCAAATGAATTAGGTTTTATTGGTTTATCATGGGAAAATAAAACTATAAGCAGGTGCAATACAAGTAAACACTGAATTTCCTCAGGATATAATCACAATATATGACATTCAATTTTTAGATCTAATAGCACCCCTATTTTCTAAATATATTAGTTCAAGCATAATGATAATATGTTACATATTTACAGTTCAGTCATGGGTTTATATCTAAAGCATGCAGAAGGTACAGAGTTCCCATATACACCCCCATACACAAACCATACACAAATGCATATTAACATTATGCATTTGTGCCGTACTTTTGTTGCAATTGATGAAATAATATTTTTTTGATTATACTATTACATGTAGTCCAAAGTTTACATCAGGATTCACTGCTTATGTTTTAGTGTTGTATGTTTTTAATTTTTTTATTCTGGTAACATATATTTAAATATTTTTCAAATAATTCATTGCTATTTTATTTTATATTAGATGATACATAGAGTGTATTTTATTCAATAAGTTCAGTAGGTTGAAACTGATAGGTTGTTGAAATGTGAAATAAAGAGAAAATATTATCCAAATATATATCGGCAAAATATCTTTCAGTTTCTCTTTGAATGGAGTCAGTAATTTCAAGAAGATTTAGTATGGGGATCATAATGTGTAAAATCACAGCTTTATGACCATAATAATCTAACTTGAGGTGCCATAATTCTATCCAAATTTAAGAGCAGACCAGATATGGCTCTTAAATGGAGAAGCCCTGGGGATCAACAACATTTCTGTAATTCATATATAGCAGGTTTCAGTCCTCAAAAGAACCATTTTTATTAACATTTGGCTGTATTTAATATTTTAATTTGGGTATGATTTATGGGCCTCATTTTGTCAAGCCAACTTGCAACACCATAATCAATATAATTTTAATTTAATATTCATCACTTCAGAGGGTCCACCCAGTATTTCAGGGAAATGAGTGCTATGAAAATTGGGAATGAATGCAAAAAACATTTCTAAAGATAAAGGAAGTATTCTTTTTTCATTTCATATTTGGAAATTCTTTCATAAGATTTTAGGGGACATTGTTTTAAATTGCTATGATATTATTGCAAATACACTAGTTGGATTAACATAAGGAATGTATCAGCACTCATATTTCAAAGGCTCGAAATCCAAAATCAAAGCACAAGAAAGAATATGCTTCCTTTCTAATATGTCTAGCATTTTGTTGCTGAAAAATTTTGCCCTCTGGAATCCTTGTGAGTCACTGGCTTGTATTTCCGCTTCCCATTGCATTACAATCTCTCCTTTTCCCCCAAATTCCAAGTTCTTGCTCCTTTTTTTGAGTCCAAATTTCTGTTCTTAAAAATGCCTTCAGCCCATAGATTAACTAACCTCATTCAGTTTACCACATAAGAATTGTATCTTAGAAGATCATCTACTGAATTATGAGTTCACACCTTAACTGATACTACATCTTCAAAAGGCCCCATTTATAAATGGATTTATACCCTCAGGAACACAGATTAATATTAAGATAAGTCTTTGATCAATAAACAATAAATACCAAATTTTGCCCTCTGGAATCCATAGACATTTTTAGTACATACAAGATACATTTACCCCATCTGAATTTCATAAAAGCCCTGTCATTTCTTTTCAGTATCTATTCCATGTCATGAAAATCAGTTATGAGTATGTTCCAACTTAGGGAAAATTCATCCGTATCTGCTGACTTGTGATAACTAGAAAAAATTTATTAGTTTTCTAAATGTAATGGTGGTACAGCATAGGATAGATATTGCCATTCTAGAAGGGATCAATTGGAAGTCAAATACAGGTTGTAGGCTCCAGTCAAGTTTGAAACTCATCAGAAAAACTCCATTAGATTTCAAAGTATGAGAGTCAAAAATGGATATATCATTTGTCCATTTGGCCTGCTAGAGTGACAGCCAATTCTTCTCAAGGGGTTGTTCAGTGACCCTGCTCTCTGTGAATCCTGTTGCTTAGGCCCATCTCCCTCCAAACACTGAAATGTTGTATTCACTCTTCCCCACTTCCTCCATGCACCCTTCTGTATGGCGTGAGGAGACATCTTCAGTTCTAACTTCTGCCATGGACCTGTCCTTTCCATCTCTATTTCCTTCCAGGGGCCTGATGGGGAGCTCAAATGTGTCCACAGGGAGAGAGATATGTAAATTTGTCCCCTGCCACTGCTCATGGAAAGCAGTTCACCTGTCCCTGTAGTATCTGTTGTGGAACTCAGCTCATATATGTGCCCTTCCTCAGGGTCCACCCCCATGAAGGCTGCACAGACCTGGGCTTCCCTCCTCATCTCTGTCAAGGACATCATCCCTCCTGTATCAGGCTCAGCTGTGGATGGCTCTACATGACCTGTTCTCACTCTATTGTCTCTGAGTATGCAGGTGTCCTGTGCGGTGCTCAGCTGGTGGAGTTGGGGGCTTATGGTAGAGACTGGCAGTCCTCTGACACTCTCCTGCAAAGCCACTGTATTCATCTCTGATTTTTTAATGAACTGTGTCTTTCAGGATACAGAACAGGGGAAAGAGTGGGTGGCATTAGTGAGTCATCCAGCTAGAAATACACAATATATGCTCCATCATTTTAGGGATGATTGATAATTCCTAGGGACAACATTATGAGCACAGTCTCTCTTAAAATGACCAACCTGAAAGCTGAGGACAAAGCCATGTATTACTGTGTGAGAAACACAAGGAGGGGAAGGCAGCCTAAGGCCAGATACAAACTCCCCTGTAGGGTGGCAGTAAGGGCGGGGCTGCAGGAGACATCTGTACTACCAACGTGTGTGCATGAGCCAACACAGGACCAGGAGCAGGAGCAGAGTGAGGCCTCAGTTTCCTCTTAGATTCTTGCATTTCCACCTCCTTTTCTAGGGTGCTGCAAACATCACAACCCCACCCTATCTGCCTGCTTCTGCGAGCAGCAGAGAGACCTCCTGCTGCTCCTTGTGTACATACAGTCGGATCCCTAGTGCGTCCACGATAGTGTCCTAATCACAAGATTCTCGTCCATCCTTAGAATCCACCTGGAAGTTCACAGGTGTGAATGAATCCTAGGAAACCTGCATTAATTTCAGTCAATATTTCTAGAAATTCTGAGGCATTTAGGGTTCTTTAAAACTGAAGAAATTCTATATTTTTTATTCAACAGCTACACATCACAATTCCATTTGTAAATTACTTATTAACTTCAATCCAAAACTCAAATCAAGTAATGAAATGTCTTAATTTGTGCAAACATTGAAAATTATAAAATTGAAGACTTGTGTCAGCATTTATGAAATTCATTAATAAGTCACTATAGTAAAAAGGTATACTATTGGCATAATTGGGAAAATAAATGAAAAACAAAAACAAGAACTGGTTACCATTTTAAATTAATAATTAGATTTAGGAAGAATAGGATTTATAATTAAGACATAAATGCATATAGGAAAACACCAATTTGACACTATCTCAGACTGAAAACACAAGAAAATTAAAGTGCATGAAGTACTTAGAAAAGTATTCCAGGAAGGTTTGTGTCATGTCTGTATTACTTAATTTTTCATGAGCATTTTGATGTATCATTTTATGTGTTTGTTGGTGTGTGATTTTGATCACTGAACATAGAGTCTAAACCTATCTGATAACTTAAAATCTACATGTTTAATCTGCTAAAATATAGCTGAAACATTGTAGAGATATTGTAAATGATAATGTTGTAATGCCTAAGGCAGATAAAGGAAACACCTAAACAAAGCCACTATATTTGTTTGTAAAAATAGTCAGGAAGAATGAAATGTTGGTATAAATTTTCTAAAGACATCTTGCTCTCATGCTCACTATTGGTAAAGGAAATACCAATTATAATATCACATTCACCATCATATAAGATAAATAAAACACATGATAAACAGCACTCAATCTATTGTACTTATTCTTAGGATATTGACTGATACTGCTGATATAAGTATATACACTTTGACTTGTCTAGGTATCTATTTGACAACATATCGTTAAAGTTATAATCATGAATATGATAATATTCATCCCAAAAGTCTATCCCATATGTTCTGGTGATTTTTACATTTCTGCTGGTATTTATTTTATATATATATATATATATATTTTTTTTAAAGGTGCTTAGATTGCCTAAATATTACACAGAAATTATACGTATTTCCATGTTCCCGATCTCCCACACCTCCCATAACATCCCACATAAACATCTTTCATTAGTGTGGTTCATCAACTGCAATGGACATACTAAGCATAGACCACAGTTCACATCCTAGACCACACTCTCTCCCACATAGTTGTGTATGGTATATACTGATGTAAAATGGCCTATATCCATCACCACAATGTCACTCAGGACAACCCCCAAGTCCTGAAAAAGCCCCTGTATTAAAACTGCCCTTCCCCTCCCTGCCCTGAAAGTGTCTAGTGGCCACTGGCTCCACCTCACTGTTATAATTTCTTCCATTGCTTGAATCACAATTGTCTCTACAACAGAATACCATTAAGTCCACTCTAGTCCATAGCTCTTTCCCCAATCCTGAGGGAACTGGTATGGTGTTGTCCACTCCACCTCCAAGTGAGAGTGGGCTTAAATCCCATGGATACAGTGGATGGGATTATCCTGCCTACAGCTGCAGGCTCTCTCCATTCCCTGGGATGGCCGTTTTCCAGCATCATCTCCTTGCCAGGTGACTTGGTTGAGTCCATTGAGTTGTAGAATAAGATTCGCAGCTCCACCGAGATTCCAGGCACAGCTGGCACATAGGTAGGCCAGAGGATCCAGTCTCTGGAGGTACACTTACAACCTCTAACATCAGATATAGGTTTGAATAGAAGGGACTGATGGACCATGTGCAGGGAGGACTTATTTGAGTCCAACTTTGTCACTCTCAGGAGCACAGATTCCAAAGTAGAGCCCACTGATAAGGCATCAATCTCTGGGGCTATCCCCCCTTATATAGGACCTGGGTGTCTCCAGAGCCCTCAGGAACCCCTCTGTGTGGGGTGATATCCACTTTGGTGTTCTGTGAGATCCTACTGAGGTGTGCATAAGTGTTACCTCTGGGATGACCTCCTGACTATCTTTGAAATCTCTTAGCCACATGAACTCATTTGTCTTTACCTTTTCTTCCTTTTTTTCATGGTCCTTTTGCAGTCGTGTTGCCAGTTGGCACTTGGTATTAATCTCTCATTGCCAGGCAGGCTTATCCCAGGTAGTCATGTCCCATGTTAGGGGGAAGGTAGTGCATTCATATGCTGAGTTTGCCTTAGAGAAAGACCACATTTGAGCAACAAGGAGGCTTTCAGGTGGCAACTCTTAGGCACCCCATAACAGTAGGCTAAGTTTCAATTACAAGAGCAAATACTCATAAGGCTAGTCATCAATAACAGGAAACCCTCATTGGGCGCTCCTCTTTTGCCAGACACTGTCCCTGGACTCAGGGGACTGTTGCTGCTCCCTTGGAGAATGTGAAGAGCTCTCCAAGCTGGGAATTTAGATTCCCTCATTTATTGAGTGATTATCTACCCACCGTGACCATGCCCCATCCCTTGATCATTTGAGGAATTTTATATATATTTCATGTATATTCAGATGAACTTACCCCCTTGAATACCCCATCCCAGACACCCCCCACCAATGATCCTCTGCATCCCCCATTGTATCCCTTCTGTGATCTAAACCTTCCTTGAAGATGAAGCCAATATAATAACCAAATACAATTATTAGGAAAATGAAATAATAATGATAAGATTAAATGCAAGAGATAAAATACAAGGACATTCAGAAAAAATAAAAATAAAAATAAAATATAATTAGCAGATTTGGACATTCAAAGAAATGGGTAAAAACAAAAAAAAATCCTCTTTTAAAAAATTATTCTTTTTTCCTTTTATCACTGCACTATCAGATGTCCAGTATACCGTGACATCTTCCCTTCTCATTCATGTTGGTATTTATTTTTTCCAATTTTTAGTTTAGAATAATTTCAAATTTACCAAAAAATAGATGTTCACATATAATCTTTTTTAAATTTTATATAATGTGACATTTTATGTATCAATAACATTTTCTGTAACCCAAAAATTAACATTGGTAGTGATTATTTAATATATTGCAGGCATTATTAAAATTTTAGCTATTTTACACTAATATTCTTTATTGGTTCCAAAATACAATCCAGGGCTCCACACTGAATCTAGACATCATGACTCCCAAGGTCTATTCTGGTAAGGGACAGTTGTGTGTTCTGTTTTAAATCAGTGGAATGTTCTATAGATTGAAATGCAGCAATATGTTGATAGCACTATTCAAGATATCTATATACATACCTAATTTCTACCAACATTTCTATCATCACAGAGATTGGAGTGATGAAATCTCCAAATATATTATTATATTAATATATATTTTTGGACTTGTCTATTGCTGTTTTAGATTCCATCAGTTAGGATTTTTATGTCTTCTGCAGAATTTACCACTTATGTAATATGTAGTATCCTTCTTTATTGATAAAGGTCTTCTTTTGTTGAAGACTACTTTGTCTGAAGTCCATAATATGTATTCATTATAAAGTGACTCTCTTGTCATCAGTATATAGTTGGATAGTACTACTTTTTTATCCAAATTGACCATTGTAGATTTTAACCAATGTTTTCAGGTCATTCCCTTTTGAAGCGATTACATTATAGTTTGATTAAAATGTAACATTTTTAAAGCTGTTTTCTATTTATTGCAGGTGGAGTAGGAGAGAGAAATTGTGAGAGACAGTAAGAAATTTTGGGAGTGTTAAAATTCACTAGCTTGCCTTGACTTCCATTTGTACATATTTAAATACTTATTGGATTGCACATTTTAAATACATGCAGTATATGATGTGAAATTATATCTAAATTAATCTGTTAATGCAGCAATGGATGTATTGGTATAGAAGGAGAGATAGGGAGAGACAGATAATGTAGCATGAACTATCAGAGACTCTTTAAAATGCATTTGCATTAACCCTGGTTCTGATGAAAATCCTTAGGAATTCCTTAGAGTACTGCTCTTCAAATCTCTCTCTATCAGTGATGTCTACCCTCTATGTTCTTTCTTATTCAGTTCAATTCAACAATATTGTTGACTAGCCAGGTTGCAATATGCTGTATTCAAGATCTGTTCATGATAGGATGAGAACGAAAGGGATTTTTAGATGCAAGTGTTTATACATCAGTCACCCAAAGGGTGAGTACACTGAGACTGAGGGTAGATGACCTGCCCAATTCCCATAGGTGTGATGTATAAAGGGGAGGAGCAGTTCAGGTGTTCCTCATGAAGTCATGGTGATCAGAGGTGGGGGCACACACTGGTCATTTTTGGCTCCCACAGGGAATAATACAATTAATAACAGTCAGTGAAAAAATACTAAATTTATACTGTTATCTATACTGCATAATTAACATTAGGTGACTTTTTCTTATATACTCTCCTATTATAAACATCTTGTATTAGTGTCATACATTTGTTATAATTCATGAAAGAACATTCTTATACTTTTACTATTAACCAAGTCCACTGTCTACCAAGTTTCCCTGTTATATTGTCCAATATTTTATTTTCTAACTTTCATTCTAATAACATATACCACCCTAAACTTCCACTTTCAACCTCAGTCACATACATAATTCAGTGCCACTATATGTGGAACAGGCTTTGATTGATTTTATGCTTTTCTGTTATTAATAATATTATTTGATTATTAATAATTAAATAATATTATTAAGTAATAAATATTGTTTAATATATTATTTATTAATAATTCAGGTATAATATATATCTACAACCTGCTTCTGTTACACCTACAGAAAACATTTTTGGTGTTTTATCATTATTATTTATTACTATCACTTCCTATAATTAAAAAAAATTATTATAGACATCTAGTCAGTGTGAAGTGGTAAACTGATGTGAATATTATTTACATTTCTCTCATGACTATATGTTGTCATTCTTTTTTCATGAGCTTATTAGGCATTCAAAAATATTGTTTGGGGAAAGTGCATTCAATAATTTTACACCATTTTAAACTTAGTTTAATGCTTACTTTTTATTTATGGGAAAGTATACTTTATTTTATTTTGAATAGAGGTTCTTTATCAAAAATATGATTCACCAATACTTTTTCCTGATTTGCAACATGGATTTATGTTTACTGAAAGCTGTTAATTTTTCAGAGTGATTGTTTTTTATTTTATTGAAATCCTTCTGTTTTGAAGACTTGTCATCTTAAAAGATGAGTCCTCTCATCCATATACCAAATTGCTGTGGCAGGACAGGGGCCCTGTCCCTCAAGAGACTGCATCATCCAAGAGGGAGGACTAGGAGGACTGCAGCAGGCACTGGCCCACAGGGATTCTGACCTCTGGTCAAGCTCACTGTTCCAGGACCCCAGTTCCTTGATTAGCACCTTCTTCTGCTCTTGGGAGGGTTGCTCTGCACAGAGCTTCCCCTGAGAACAGTGGCTCACTGGGCTGTACATACAGGATCTCCACTCATGCATTCAGCTTAGGTCAGTGTTGGCTGTACTGACTGTGCCTGCATCAGCCATGTGTTCCTGTCACCTGGTGTCACTATGGGGGCAGTACTCTTGTGCTGGGCACAGGGAAGAGGGACAAATTTGGTTCATTGCTCAAAAATCAAACATGGTATGTGTATGTGTGTGTATGTGTGCAGGCATGACTGTGTATGTGTGCAGGTATGTGGGTGTGCTATGTGTGTTTGTGTATAGCAGAGGTTTATATGAGCTTTGAGCCCCATGGTTCTGTGTGTGAAGTTCTTCTCTGATGTGAGCTTCAACTTGAGAACCCCTGAAAGTCCCTGAGAATCTCTGGATTAACCATGCCTGTGACTGTGTCTGAGCATCTGGCAGGCTCCATGGAATGGGGCCCTCAAGATTCCATAAAATGCTGTGTTTGATCTCCCTGAAGAGTACACTGTGTTGTTAAGGGCAATTCACTATGTCAAGAGATGCTTTCACCAGTGTTTGGTGTCTCTAAAGAGCAGTCTGAAGCCAAAGTCACAGCCAGGTAACACTGGACAGACACTGCAAGGGAAGTGCCCTGTGAGGACAACAGGAACCTCCCTTCATGGCAAAAGCAGGGCAGCAGTGGATGCTGAGGTTCCATGGAGTACAGGGCCCAGCCCCAGAGCATGTGCAGAGGCCTCCAAGCAGGTGTTTCCTCTTAGAGCCTGGGGTCTCCTTTTGGAAAACACAACATGAGTAATGTTGTGTCTAATCATATTCCACTCCTTTAGGAGCATTTTCCTACTTCAGTAGGGCAAAAGGAAACATATTTTAAAGGGGTGTTTCTATGTCTTATATATGCCTTAATAGTGAGAAGCTGGAGGAAAAGGATGGTTTATTAATTTAATGCACCCATAATTTTGTGAGACATACTTAGTGCCTGATGATTGTTATGTGTCTCTTTATAGTCCATGCTTTATTTAAAACAATGTCTTTAATAATGACATTCCATTATCTTCAGACATCTGGACTGAATTTCCATAAATTTGCACCCTATTCTTAGTTCATGTTCTCTACATGTCACAATGAAAATAAAAATCAGCTATCAAAAGAACCTTCCTTAGGAGATGAACCCCCATCTTTGG
>JAQZBX010079006.1:0-14033 GCA_029593785.1 Cabassous unicinctus | reverse complement strand
TGATTTCGGTGTGATGCCATATCTTACAAATAACCCTGGTTAATTTAAGCCTATATAGAAAATGAATTTCTTTAGATCTTTGTAAGAATTTTAAAAAGTAAACTACAAGCAGGAAACTACTGCCTAAAAGATAGTTCAGGATCTTGATGACTCTTTAGCTAAAAACATAAAGTTTAACCACAAGTCTAGCATATCTAATTTTAAACATCAGAGCAAGAACTACTATGCCGTAATTTACTGTTCTTAAAAAGTTAACATCCTGTCACCATGAAACTGAAAGCGCTTATCTCAAGTCTATATGACGTCTGCAACCTTGCATAACTTCAAAGAGAATGCTTACACTTGCCAAAAAATAGAATATAAAAACTAAGCTTATCTTGCAATAAAGTCAGTCGTCAATTCTCACTCAATCTGGTGTGCGACTCATCACTCTCGCCAACGCCCTTAACCACCTTCAGCCTGCTCCCTCGTGCCTCGGCTGGACCGTGGCACTCTTCCATATTGTAGAAGTGTCAGCAATTATTCATTTTTATGACTAATTCATTTTCCAATATATGGCTATATCACATTTTGTATATCCGTTCAACAGAAGGTTGGCACTTCTTTTGTTATGACATTTAATAACAGGAGAATTATAAAATATGCTTATACAAATATTTGCAAGATATTTTAAGGACATGTGTTTGAATTTCTCTTGTATATATGTCAAGGAGTGTAATTGTAGAGTGGCCATGTGACTCTATGCTTTATAACTTGAGGAACATATAGACTGCTTTCCAAAGCAGTTTCAATATTTTACTTTCCATACTGAAATATTTGAGTGCTCTCATTTGTCCACATCCATAACAACACATGACAATGTTTAGCTTTTTTATTCCAGACATCCTAGTGGTTGTGATGTTTTATCACTTTGTGGTTTTTGTTTGCAATTCCCTGATGACTAAGGATATCAATCAACTGTTCATGTGTGTATTGTTCATTTGTATATCTTCCTTAAAAAAATATCTACTCAGATCCTTTGAGAGTTTTGTTATATTTTTTATTGTAATAATGTATATAAAACTAAAATTTTCCCATTTTAACTACTTTCAATTGTACAATTTAGTGGTACTGATTACATTTACAATATTGTGCTACAATCACCAATATCTAATTCCAAACCATTTTTATTCTCAAAAAGTAACTGAAACCATTCAGCAATAATTCCCCATTCCCTTCCTTTCACTCTCTCACCACTGTTAAACCTTAATCTAATATTTGTCTCTATAAATATTCCATGTATTTCATATAAAAGGGATCATATGATGTTTGTATTTTTGTATCTGCAGAATATTACTCAATATGATGCCTCCAAGATTTATCAATGTTGTAGCATGTATCAAAATTTCATTCTTTATATAGTTGAATACTATTGTATGCATATATCACATCATTATCCATTCATCTGTAGATTGATACTTTGGCTGCATCCACATTTTGGCCATTGTTAATAATGCTTTTATAAACATTTGTGTACAAATATCTGTTCAAATTCCTGTTTTCAAACCTTCTGGGTCTATATCAAGAGTATGATTGCCAGGTCATATGGTAACCTTACATTCAACTTTCTGTGATACCACTGAATGAATTTCCACAGTAGCTGCATCATTTTACAATGCCCACAATGTATAAGGGTTGCAATTTCTCTGCATCTTTGCCCACACATTATTTCCTTTTAAAAATAATAATAGCCATTCTAGTGAGTGTGAAGTGGTGTTTCACTTTGGTTAAGATATTATTTCCCTGATGACAAATGATACTGAACATTTTTACACGTGCTCATTGATACTTTGTATAACCTCTTTGAATAAATGTACATTTGAGTATTTTGCCTTAATTTTAAAATGGGTTATTTGTCTTTACTTATGGTTCTGTAAATATTCTAGATCTTAAAAGTTTATCAGACATATGGTTAAAAATTATTCTCATTCTGTAGTTTGTCTTTCACTGTATTGAGGGTGTCCTGTGACATACAAAATTTAAAATTTTGATGAGGTCCATTTTATCTAATTATTTTTTGTTGTCAATCATGTGTTTGTTGTCATATCTAAGATACCCCTACCAAATCCAAAGTTATGAAAGTTTCCCCTATATTTTCTCCACATAGTTCCATTGCTTTTTTTATTATACTTAGGTCTTGATTAATTTACAGTTAACTTTTGTACATGGTGTCAGATAGAGACCCATTTTCATCCTTTTCCAAGTGAAATTCCAGTTTCCCTGAACCATTTCTGGAAGAGACAGTCTTTCCTCAATTAATATAGTGGGCAACCTTGAAAAAAGTCAGTACACCATAGATGTATGGATTTATTTCTGAACTCTCAATTTTGTTCCATTGGCCTATAACTTTTTCTTGATATCATTGTCATCCTATTTTGATTATTGTGGAATTGACATGAGTTTTGATATAAGGAAATGTGAAACTTCCAAATTTGTTCTTTTAAAATATTGATTTGGCTATTTTGGGCACCTTGCAAATCCATATGAATATTAGGGCTGGATTTAGCTTTTGTGAAGAAAATGTTTGCTGGGAAAATAATGGAAATTGTTTTGATTTGTAAATCTCTTTGGGTAGTATGGACATCCTAATAGTAATAGTAAATCTTCCTATCTATGAACATGAGCCTATATTCTTTGGTCTCCTTTAATATTTTCAGCTTTATTTTGTGGTTTCATTGTACAAGATTTTCACCTTCCTGGTTAAATTTATTCTTAGATAATTTATTCTTTAGAAAATTTTTGTTAAACACCTTTGTTAATGTACTTTATTTTATTATTTTTACTTTTTAAATTTTTACTTCTAAAAGAAACAGATTACATAAATGTTACACAAAAAATATAGGGAATTCCCTTATGCCCTGCTCCCCATCCCTCCCACATTTTCCCACATCAACAACATCGTTCATTAGTGTGGTACATTTGCCACAATTGATGAACACATCTTGGAGAATTGACACTAAGTGATGATTATAATTTACATTGTACTTTACACTCTCTCCTGCGCATTTTTGCAAGTTATTAAAAGATACACAGTGGCTTGCATCTGTCATGGCAATGTCATTCAAGATAATACCCAAGTGCCAAAAACGTCCCCAAATTACAACTATTTTTCCCTCCCCCTCCCCTCAGAACCTCCAGTGGCCATGACCTCCATATCCATGATAAAAGTGCTTCCATGGCTAGGATCATAAGTCTAAAGTAGAACAACTGTAAGTCTACTTTAGTCCATCATCTATTACCCAATCCTGAGGTTTCTGTGATGGTGATGTCCACCCCACCTCTAATTAAGAGGGGGTTTAGATCCCATGGGGCAGATGGATGGGACTTTCTTGCTTGTAGTGGATTCCTTGGGCTTTTCTATATAAGAATCAAATCATCTGAAAGTAGAAATTGATTTATTTATTCCATTCCAGTTAGGATGTCTTTCATATCTTTTTCTTGCCTAATTGGTCTGCAAAAGAATTCCAGTACTATGTTTTATAGCATTGATGAAATTGGCCATAATTGCCTTCTTCCTGAGCTCAAGGAAAGCTTTTAGCTTTTCACAAATGAATTTTTAAAATATATTTTCTATGTATTTTTTAAAGATACTTAGATTATATAAAATGCTGCATAAAAAAATTATAAGGGATTCTCATAAGCCCCACTCCCCACACCTCCCAATTTTCCCCAAATTAGCTGCTTCTTTCATTAGTGTGGTACTTTCATTTCAATTGATGAACATATTTTGGAGAATTTCCAGTAAGCATGGATTATAGTTTACATTGTAGTTTATTTACACTCTTTCCCACTCAATTCTATAGGATATGGCAGTATATATAATGGCCTGTATCTGTCATTGCAATGTCATTCAGGACAATTCCAAGTCCTGAAAATGGCCCCATATTACATCTCTTTTTCCTTCTCCCTGCCTTCAGCACCTCCAGTGGCCACTGTATCCACATCCATGGTATAATTTCTTCCATTGCTAGAATCACAATCAGCCTATAGTAGAATACCAATAAGTACACTCTAGTCCATATTTTATTCCCCAAACCTGAGGATCCTGGGATGGTGATGCCCACTCCACCTATAACTTAGATGGGGCTTTGATCCCATACGGCTGATGGATGGGACTCTCTTGCAGTGATAGACTCTTAGATCCTTGGTGTGGTGATTGTCCATCCTCAAATCCTTTTAGTTGTTCTGGGTGACTCAAATATACTGGAGAGTAGGTATTGCAACTCTGCTGAGTCTCAGGGCCAAGTTGGCATATGGACAGCCTAGAGATTCTTCTCTTGGATGTACACCTACAACTCCAGCACCAACTAAAGGTTCAAATAAAAGGGACAGAAGAGTTATGTGTAGAGAAATCACATCTGAGTTCAAATCTGTCACCCTCAGGAGAACCAACTCCAAAGTAGGACCCACTAGCAAGGTATCAAACTCCGGAGTTATCTGTCATGACTGTAGGACCTCGGTGTCTCTAGGGTGCTCAGGAGCCCTACTATTTGGGGTGGTACCTACTTTGGCAATGTAGGAGATCCTGCTGAGACTTGTATAAGCTTTACTTCTCTGATGACCTCCCGACTCATTTTCAAGTCTCTCAGCCATATAAACTGATTTGTCTTTACCTTTTCCCCTTTTATTCATGGTTTTTTCCAGTTGCATCACCAGTCAGTGCTTGGTAGTAATCCTTTGGTGCCAGGGAGGCCCATCCTTGGGAGCAATGTCACATGCGGGGGGTAAGTAATGCGTTTATGTGCTGAGTTTTGCTTGGAGAGAGGCCACATTTGAGCAATATGGAGGCTCTCAGGAGGTAAATCTTAGGCACCCTACAACACTAGGATAAACTGCAATTTCAAGAGCAAAGTCTCATAAGAATAGCCATTAATTTCAAGGACCCATCAATGGACCATCCTTCTTCACTAGTCATTGCCCCTGTACTTGAGGGATTGTTGCTGTCCCATTATGGCATATGGCAGAGCAACCCAGGATGGGAATTCAATATTCTTTCAGTTGTGTGAAACTCTACCCACTGTGACAATGCCCCATGAACATTTGAACACATTTATATAACTTATATTTATGCCCAGTTGAACTTCCTCTCATTTATCCTCCATCACTGACAACTCACACAAATGATCCTCCTCTGCCACAGTTCTAACTCTTATGTTACCCAAAACCTCTTCAAAAATGAAGCCAATATTGCCAAATGCAATTAACAGGAAAATGAAATAATGATATGTTTAAACATAAGAAATTAAATACATAATAATTTAGAAAAGAAAAACTGCAATAAAGTAAAAAAAGAAATTGGAATAATAAAAAATAATGAAAAATATTTAAAAAATAAAATTAAAAATTAAAGAAATGATTTTTGACATTTTGCCTTTCATCCATGTAATATGTGTTGTCTTGTATGTACAGTGGCATTTTCTTCCATTTCTTACGCAGTGTCTTACTATTTCTCATTTTGTCTTCAGGCAAGTTTTAGGTCACAGTAAAGTCACATACAGAATATAGGGTTCTCCCTTATACCCAATGTCCTCCCCCTTTCCCCCCTTCCAGTATTAATAACATTTTTACATGTGGATGGTACATTTATTACAACAAATGTACAAACATTGAGACATAGCTACTAAACATGGTCCATGGTTTACATTATGGTTTATATTTTAGACCTTACACTTTTATAAATTTTTGATAAAATTTAACATGACTTGTATCCATCATTTCAAGATCATGCAGAACACTTCCATTGTCCCATAAATACTCCCTCTTCCATCTTTTCTCTTCCTCACACCCCTACCCCTTGGGTCCCACAGCGACCACCAGGCTTCAAAGGACAAGATTTTGAAGGACAAAATTCATAGATACTTGCAACAGCTCTGAGGGCTCCATACATTAGTCTCTCTTCCCTTACTAGAAACTGCCTATGCTCTCAAGAGACACTCTCCCCGCTGAGAACATATCAGGCTTCCCATTATGGGGCTTCAAATCCTTCCCACTCATTATGTGGGTCTCTACCCACTAATACAACACACTATGACAAAATGATCAGTCATACATTGTCTAGAAGACTTCCCCAGGTGTACCCTGTGCCAAATGACCCCCATCCAACTCCCTAAACCAGCAACCCTTCCTTGTCATATTTCCAAAAGAGCTTTCTCAACCTGGTAGTTTCAATCACAAACCTGCCAATCCCCAGTGTTCACCTGCCCTCTCCCCCAACCCTCCCCCAAGTTCCATGGACCATCCAAAACATCCTCCCCACCCTAACCACTGCCAAGCTTGCACCACCTAACCCAGTAGTATCAGTACACCTCTGTCATATCCCTTTACTGCACAGCTACTCACTTCCACCTTATCATAGATTTTACTTGTATTGGAATTGGCTCACAACATTCTTCTCCTTATTTCGTGTAAACATATCTTCCAGGCTCTAGCCCTCTGAGTCTGCTCAATTTGCTTAATTCATATGAAAGAGTTCATGTAAAATGTGTCCTTCAATGCTTGGCTTGCTTCATTCAACATAAGGTCCTCAAGATTCATCCAAGTTATCCCATGTTTTAGTACTGTAGCCCTGCTTACAGCTGAGTAATATTGCATTGTATGTATGTACCACATTTTATCTATTCATCTGTTGATGGGCATTTGGGCTGATTCCAACTTTTAGCAGTAGTTAATATTGCCACTATGAACATTGGTATCCATATATCTGGTCATGCCCTTGCTTTCAATTCTTCTGGGTATATACCCAGCAGTGGAATTGCTGTATCATATGGAAGATCTATACTTAGTTTTTTCAGAAACTGCCAAACTATCCACCACAATGGCTGACCCTTCTACATTCTCACCAGCAGTTGATGAGGGTTCTTATTCCTCCACATCCTCTCCAACACTTGTAGTCCTGTGTTTTATTAAAAGCTGCCAGTCTCATGGGTGTAAGATGGTATCTTATTATAGTTTTGATTTGCATTTCCCTAATAGCTAGTGATGTTGAGCATCTTTTCATTTGATTTTTATCCATTTGTATTTCTTCTTTGAAGAAGTGCATGTTCAAATCACTTTCCCATTTTTTAAATGGGTTGTTTGTGTTTTTAATTTTGAGATAAAGGGTTTCTTTACATATGCTGGTTATTGGGCTCCTATTATGTATACAGTCACCAAATATTTTCTCCCATTGAGTAGTCTGTCTTTTCACTTTCTTGACAAACTTCTTTGAGGTATAAAAGTTTTTAATTTTGAGGAGGTCCCATTTATCACTTTTTCTTTTGCTGCTTGTGTTTTGGGTGTGAAGTTCATGAAGTAGCAAGATGGCACTAGTTTAAGTGGACATTAACCATCTCTCTCACAAAAAATGGTTGAGTGTGGGTGAGAGCCTGCCTGTGTTTTGGGAACCCACAGAACACAGGGCTCTGGGCATTGATCTGGAGGGACATGGATGAAGGGATAAATTGCTCAAGGTAAAGCCATGAGTTCCTGGTTGGTCCCTGTGGCTGGAAACTGCAGAAAACTAAGCCCCACCATCAAGGCTAAAAGCTGCTGTGAGCCCAGACTACTGCCAACTGCCACCCAGCAGAAGGTAGAGTTCTCTGAGAATGGGAGGGTTGTGATGAAATGTGGAGAGGGGTTTCTTTCTGTGAGATTGGTTGCCTATGAGTTTTGGGAAACATGCCAAATGGCTCAAGGTGGCACCAGGAAGAGGGGAGAGGCAAATTTCCTGATGCAGCCTGATTTACCTAACCTCCCTGGGATAGAGAAACTTGGCTTTGGAGAGGGCAGAGTAAGGCAATTGATTAGTCTTGTAATGGAAACTATAAAAATTTCAACTCTACTGTGGGAGGCAAGCAGAAGGAAGCATATAATAAGCTTCCTAAGGCCTATTTAGTGTCCCATGGGAGGAGGGGGTTGTCTGGAAGAGGTTTGAGAGTCACTTTTCTGCAGTGAGTTCATCTGCCAAGGTCGCATTTGAACTTCAAAAGGGAACTCAACCTGATCCAGAGGTAAGGGATATTCACTTACACAGGCTATTGCATCCTGCTTCCCTGGGAGAGAAAGTTAAAAGAGCAAAAAGGGGGAAGGGACCAACTGCTAAGCAGCAGAGGTCTATAAAACTGCAAAGAGATGATCTTGCCTGGAGAAAAGTGTCTGAAAAGCTTTCAGAGGCGCTAACTAACCCAAGAAGAAAGTTTAGCTCAGTGATGGAGTTTCTGCCTTGAATATATGAGGACTTTAGTTCGAGTCACAGCTCCTCTTAGAATAATGATCCACTGGTATATCAAACATCCAGCTGGTACTTTAGGACAGGGAAAAGAGAGACATTATTTTTGTATTAGCTTCTCTTATGTCTCTTATTCTTCCTAAAAGAAGGTTATTATTATTTTTTTTAATTAACTTAGTGTACTCACTAAATTCTGCTTCAAAACCTGCAGAGGCCAGGCTGCAGGTTATTGATTGCTGAGCACTGGAAGCCTGAGAAGTTCCTCAGGGAACTAAGAGGGAAGATTGTTTTTTCATAGTTTTTGTTTGACTGCTTGGTTGTGTGTTTGTTTGTTTTTTGTTTACTAGTTTTCTTTCCTCTTCCTACCTCTTCTCCCCCCCCCCTTTTTTTTAATATTTGGTGCTGCTGGCTTGTTTCCTGTTTGCTGTGATTCCTCCTCCTTGATTTCCCCTTTTCTATGTATACTGATCACTTTTACTAACACTATTTCTTTTCCTTCTTTCATCTTTCTATCTTCCACTTTCTGTTGTTCTTACATTCCACTTCCCTTTGTTTAGTCCTCAAGTTTTCTGGTTTTTCTTTCTATCTCATCTATTCTGTTTTCTTTCTTTATTAAATATTTTTCTTTTTTACTTTTCTTTTCTCTGTCACTCTCTCCTCAGAATTCTGGCCTTTTAATTCATTCTCTGTATTTTTCTCTTCCCCATTTCCCATTTAATTGTTTGTTCTCAACTTTTTAATTCCTATTATTCTATACTGCTTACATGAGTTAAATATTCATTTTCCTAGGTCTTATATGGTGCCACTTCCAATTTTTATTATTATTATTACTATTATCCTTTTTCTTTCTCTGTGTCTTTTGCTTTCTCTGGCCCTAATCTTATTCCTTCAAGGGAACACAGACAACAGCAAGGAAATAGAAACTGGGGAACAAAATCTCAAAGACAAAACTTAACACACACCCAAAAACAGCAACTAAAAAATTGCTAGAGAAGAAAAATTGGTTAATCAACTGAATAAACCCATCAAGATTAAAAGATGACCAGAGAGCAACAAAAATTTACAAACCATACCAAAAACAAGAAGACATGACAGTCCAATGAACAAACTAAAAACCAGGAAGAGAACATCAAAAACCTAATCAAAGATGTCCAAACAAATATCATGGAACAACTTAATGAAGTGAAGGAAAAGATTAAGGATATTAAGAAGACACTGGGAGAACATATTGAAGAAATTGTAAACACATATAAAAAGATAACAGATGATGGTGATTAATGGCACAATCTAAGAAATCAAAAATACATTGGAATCACATAAAAGCAGATTTGAACAGGTAGAGGAAAGAAATTGTGATCCGGAAGACAGTACATCTGAATCAAACAGATAATAGAACAGATAGATAAAAAGATGGAAAAATCCAGCAGGCACTTAGGGATATCAATGGCAAAACAAAATTCACAAACATATGGATTATATGCATACCAAAGGGAGAAGAGAAATGAAAGGGGACAGAAGGAGTGTTGGAGGAAATAGTAGCTGAAAACTTCCCAACCATATTGAAGGAGATGGGTGTACATGTTCAGGAAGAATACTGCATCTCAAACAGTATAAATCCCAACAGGCCTAGGCCAAGATATATACTTGTCAAGCCATCCAATTATCAAGACAAAGAGAAAATTCTGGAGGCAAGAAAAGAGAACCATCACATACAAGAGAAGCCCAATAAAATTAAATGAAGATTTCTCATTTGAAACTAGGGAGGCATAAGGCACTGGAATGACATAGTTTAGGTACTAAAAGAAAGAAAAATTCCAGCCAAGAGTTCTCTATCCAGCAAAGCTGGCATTCAAAATTGGTGGAGAGTTCAAAATATTCACAGACAAAGAGAAATTAAGAAAGTATGCCAGTAAAAACCCTGCCCTTCATGAAATACTAAAGGGAGTTGTGTAGGTTGATAGGAAAAAAGAAGAGAATAAGAACAAGTAAAAAGAAAAAATAGAAATTAAAACAACATGTGATATACAAAAACAAAAAAAATATGGCTAATGTAAATAATTCCTTGAGAGTAATAACACTGAATATTAATGAATTAACTCTGCAGCCAAGAGATACATATTGGCTGAATGGATAAGAAAATATGACCCATCCATAGGCTGTCTATAGGAAAACCACCTTAGACCCAATGATTCAAGGAGGATAAAATGATGGGCTGGAAAACAAGAACAAGCAAACAATAACCAAAAAAGGGCAGGAGTAGCTATACTAATATTGGACAAAACAGACTTCAAATGCAAAACAATTGTAAGAGAAAAAGTTGGCACTATATATTAGTAAAAGTGGTAATCTTTCAAGAAAAAAACAATCATAAACACTTATGCACCTGATCAGGGCACCTCAAAATATGTGACGCAAAAACCTGAAACATTAAGTGGAGAAATATTTGCCTATACAATTAAAGTGGGAGACTTCAATATGCCATTATCACCATTAGACAGAACACTTCAAAAGAGAATCAATAAAGAAATAAAGACTTTAAATAATACATTTGAGGGCCTGGACCTAAAAGATATATACAGAACATTACACCTCAGTACAGTGGGATACACATTCTTCTTGAGTGCCCAAGGATCATTCTCCAAGATAGACCACGTGCTAGCCAACAGAAAAAATCTCAATGAAATCACAAAGATTCAAATTATACAAAGTAATTTCTCTGACCACAATAGAATGAAGCTGGAATCCATTAAGGGTCAGAGAATCAGATTAGGCACAAAGATATGGACATTAAACAACACATTTTGAGACAAACAGTAGGTCAAGGAGAAAATTTCAAAAGAAATCTGTAACTATCATGAAATGAATGAAAATGACAACACAACATATCAAAATCTATGGGATGCAGCAAATCTGTACAGAGAGGGAAATTCATAGCCATAAATGAATATATAAAAAAATAAGAAAGAGTTAAAATCAAAGACCTAAGTGCAGACCTGAAGAAATTAGCAAAAGAACAAAAAACCAATGCCAAAGGAAGTTGAAAGAAGGAAATAACAAAGATTAGAGCAGAAGTAAATGAAAGAGAAAATGAGAAAGCACTAGAAAAAATAAAATCAAAAGCTGGTTCTTGGAGAAGATCAATAAAATTGACAAGCTCTTAGCTAAACTTAGAAAGAAAAAAAGAGAGAAGATGCAAATACATAAAATAAGAAATGAAGAAGGGGATATCATCACTGACACCACAGAAATAAAGAGTATCATAAGAGGATAATTTGAAAAATTATATGTTAACAAGATAGATAATTTAGAGGAAATGAACAAATTCCTAGAAATGCCCAAGCAGCCTACATTGATGAAAGAAGAAACTGAACTCACCAGAACAATCACAAGTAAGGAGATAGAATCAGTAATCAAAAAAATCACAAATAAGAAGAGCCCAGGACCAGACAGTTTCACAGGTGAATTCTACCAACATTCTGGAAAGAACTGAGACCAATCCTGCATAAACTCTTCCAAAAAATAGCAGTGGAGGGAAAATTTCTTAACTCATTCTATGATGCCAACATTACTCTAATACCAAAGCCAAAGAAAGATACCACAAGAAAGGAAAATTACAGACCAATCAGCCTAATGAACCTAGATGCTAAAATCCTCAACAAAATACTTGCTAATCATATTCAACAACACATCAAATGATTTATACACCATGACTAAGTGGGTTTCATCCAGAGTATGCAAGGATGGTTCAACATAAGAAAATCAATGTAATACACCACATAAACACATGGAAAGAAAAAAATTACAGGATCATATTTAAAGATGCAGAAAAAGCATTCAACAAAGTACAGCACCCTTTCTTGATAAAAAACACTGCAAAAGATAGGAAAAGAAGCAAACTTTCTGAACACGATAAAGGTTATATATGAAAAATCCACAGATAACATCATATACAATGGCGAAATCCTAAAAGCTTTCCGTCTAAGATCGGGAACAAGACATGAATGCCCACAATCACTGCTTCTATTTAAAAACGTGTTAGAAGTAATTGCACAAGCAATGAGGCAAGGAAAAGATATAAAATCATCCGAATTTGAAAGGAAAAAATAAAAATTTCACTATTTGTAAATGGCATGATCCTATACATAGAAAGCCCTGAGAATTTCAAAACAAAGCTTCTAGAACTTATAAATGAGTTCAGTAAAGTCGCAGGTTATAAGACCAATGTGCAAAAATCAGCAGCATTTCTGTACACCAAAAATGAGCAAACTGAGGAAGAAATAAAAAAAAATACCATTTACAATAGTAGATAAAAACCTCAAATACTTAGGAATAAATTTAACTACATATGTATATGACTTATACACAGAAGACATCACAACACTGTTAAAGGAAATAAAAGAAACTTAAATAAATGGAAGAAAATTCTCTGTCCATGGATAGAAAGACTAAACGTCATTAAGTTGGCTATCCTACCCAAACTAATCTACAGATTTAATGCAATCCCAATAAAAATCAACAAAGCATTTTTTCTGAACTGGATAAACTTAGTATGAAATTTATTTTGAGGGGCAAGAAGCCCTGAATAGCCAAAGACATACTGAAAAAGAAAATGAAATTGGAGGAATCACAATTTCTGACTTTAAAACATACCAATCTACAGTGGCCAAAACTGCATGGTATTGGCACAAAGATAGATATACCAACCAATGGAACCAAGTTGAGAGTTCTGATATAGATCATCACATATACAGCCATCTGTATTCAACAAGGCCACCAAGCCCACTCAACTGCAAGAGAATGACCTCTTCAACAAATAGTACTTGGAGAATTGGACATCCATAGCCAAAAGCATGAGAGACGGACACCATCTCACACCTTATAAAAAATCAACTCAAGATGGATCAAAGAATTAAATATAAGAGCCAAGACCATAAAGACCTTGGAAGATAATGTAGGGAAGCATCTACAGGACCTTGTAATAGGAAATGGCTTCACAAATGAATTTAATGTTAGCTATGGATTTTTCATATATCAGGTTGAGGAAATTATTTCCTGTTCTTTCTTATCTGAAAAAAGAAAAGTTGAATTTTGACTAATGCCTTTTCCACATTAGGTTAGTTTTTTTCCTTGTTCTTTTGATGTGCTGTATTACAGAGATTGATTTCTTCTATTGATACAACCTTGCAATTCCTTGGATAACCCACTTGTTCATAGTGTATAATCTTTTCAATACTCGAAAACATATAGTTTAATAGTACTTTTGAGGATTTTTCATCCCTATTAATGTAAATAATGATTTCTAGATTTCTTGTAATGCTTTTATCTGGCTTTGGAATTAGGGTAATGTTGACCTCATAGAATGAAATAGGAAGATCTCCTTCCTCCACAATTTTTTGGAAAGTTTGATAAGGGTTTGTTTTAATACTTGGAATGTTTGGTAGAATTCACAAGGAAATCAATCTGGTACTGGTCTTTGTTGTGAGGATTTTTTTACTCAGATCTTCCATTTCTTTTTGTATCAGTGTGGCAATTTGAGATTTTTTATGAATTCCAAAAAGAGAGAGTATGTTTGAAAACTGCTCTGTTCTTCTGGGTGTGATAACCCTTTGATTGTATTAGATTCAGCTGAGATGTCTGATTAAATTATATTAAGTGTAGTGCTTTGATTCAAACATACCTTAGAGAGAGCCTCAGTGTTGAGTCCCAGCCCCCTTGGTGAGATTATAAAACAGACTCACATGGAAATAGATAAACAGAGAAGAAAAACACAGAGGAAGAGACACAGCTC
>JAQZBX010079005.1:0-14044 GCA_029593785.1 Cabassous unicinctus | reverse complement strand
CATTTATTTTCACAAATTGATGGTTTGAGTAATTGTCTAATAGGTAATAGTTTCAGTCCTCCAATACCTTTTATAATCATGAGACATAATATGACCTAAGTGATTTTTATTTTAGTAGAGGTTCTTCTAGCCATCTGTTTACTCAGGATATTAATATTCTGTTAAAAATATATATTTAAAGTTTTCATGCATAGTACATAAAACCCTGTTTAATTTGTGTTAATTTTCAAGGCTTATAAATGAAAGACTGTTAAATGTGATACTTGTATTAATGCAGTTAATATGTTTACAGGTTTCAAAACAGAACTTTTGGTTCCTAGGTCAATGAGTAGTTCTGTCACATTTCACTGGTACACAAATGAACGCATACATAGTTTTATTGTGACGAGGAGCATCCTCTGCTGCAAGCCCAGTCACCATGACTTAACGAACATTCCCTTTTGAAATGAAGGGAAATCAAAACAAGACTTTAAAAGAAAGGAAATATTAATAAGTTTATGTTTTGTTTTGACTAGCTATTTCTCCTCCTCCTCCCAGATATGGAATAAACTGAGCTTGATAATTTAAATGTTATCTTAATTGTCTTAGAATCCTAGGGCATTGCAGTGATACATAAGAAAATTAAGATGTATTCAGTTAGTTAAAAGGCTTTGTTTTTGTTATATTATGCAGACACTGCCTCGTATGACAACCACATTGGCATTGTCCTGCTGGAAATGCCCATTTGTCTGTTTTTGCAGTTTTTCTTTTTTAGGTCAGGAATCCTATTTGCTCTCATACTGTATTTTAATATTCAGTACTTTAGCATATTGGGGTTTCTGGACCTTTTGGTGACTTTGGGATTTAATATACTGTAAAACTGAAAATTAGGAGTAATCTCTGTGGGAGGAAAATTATATGCCACAGTGCAGAGAACAAATCCTTTAGGATTGTGGGTTGTTCCTGGCCAGTTGTGTAAGATTGGTGAAAAAGAAAATAAAAGAATGTAAGATAACTTTGGAGAAAAGCTAACCCTCTGAAATGATGGAACCCTTCTGAGTAGTTCATGGTTCAGTGAAACTGTTGATGACTAAAGAAGGGAATGATTTGTAGAAATTAGAAGGTGAAGGTTTAAGTTCAGAAGTATGATCAGAACAAATCAAAGGATTTAAAATTTATGATCCCAGCAGCCATCAGTTTTCTTTAGGCATCCAGCTGGAATGACAGTGTGACACCATTGTCCATGGAGAAAAATTCAGAATTTGAACATCTGTTCTCATTTTTAAATGCTGTTGTCTTATTACCACATAGATTAAATTTCTCATAAGGTTATCAGAAGTTTGGTGAATGTTAACCCAAATAAAACTAAAAGTGAGCCATTCTGACACCCAAATTGCATGTGGTGAATGTATTTGAACAGTTACTTCTGCTGAACCTGTGGGTGGAGTTGGGGGAACGGGAGGAGATTTGCCTGATAAGAGAAGTGGAAATAAGAAGACAAATGGCTCCCTAAAGAGGTGTGTGTGAGTGGGGCCCTCACTGGCTGCAAGCCAGGACCTCTGGGCAGGTGGGTTCCAGATGAGAAATGAGTCAAGCCATGAAAGAAGAAAAGGGATTATCAGTTCTTGCCTGGTTTATATGTGGCCAGGGGTCTGTGTTATATGCGGCAATCAAAAAAGGGGTTACCAGCAATGAACTGCTATGTAGTTAGTCTTTTCCAGTAATAACCAACATAATTCATCGTAAGAGCTAAAAAATTTTCAGAACAAGCAGCAAACTTAAGTTTTTGTTAAAAACAGTTTTAAAATAGACAATACGAGAAGGTAGGTATAGAGAAGGCAATAATAACGCATTTTATATTTTATAGAACACCTGTTCTCTGTGGAGAGTGACTGTTGGGCCATTATTGTTTGGGGTCTCTTTTTGTACACGTGGGGGCATCACTGGCATCACTGTTCACTCTACCTGTCCTTTTATTTTTAACCCCAGCAGTAACATTGAAGAAGATGTAGTCCTCAAAACCAACAAGCACATTTACTCCCAGTTTTTGAGAGCTACTGCAAACAAAAGTGCAACCCTTTTGGAAAGAATTGACGTGGTCATATATTTGATGGAGCAGTTCATGCGCGGTGGCAGTGGGGGCGGCAGCAGTGCCGTGCAGTGACTTCTCCGTGTGGGTCCACTTCTGCTGAAATGCCGTCAGTGCCTTCTA
The DNA here is from genome assembly GCA_029593785.1 of Cabassous unicinctus. Classification (NCBI taxonomy): domain Eukaryota; kingdom Metazoa; phylum Chordata; class Mammalia; order Cingulata; family Chlamyphoridae; genus Cabassous; species Cabassous unicinctus. Next base: position 11,853 of record JAQZBX010079005.1, on the reverse strand, counting down.
AAATGGGGCTGGCTTGTCCACTTGGTGCTTCGTCTCATTAAATATGAGGGAAATGGCCATTTCAAACAGGTAAAGCAGTGAAAACACAGAGTTGTCATTTCCCATGACAGAAGGATGATGGTCAGGTTCTTTGGCTTCTTCACTTGAAGTGCTAAAATCAGAATCAAACCTAAAACTTCCAGCGTTTATTTCTTTGAGATGTACATGGTACCTCAGTACTAACAGACGGTGTAAAGATATGACTATTTTGGATAAAATGTTAACTTGGGTTAGAAGAACTTTTATCCAAGTGATTTTACTGGCTCTAGTGGGTTAAAGAAACTTCCTGTGCATCTACAACATTTCCTTCTAAATCGCACATCTAGGTGTGCCCTTTTTAGTTCTGGTGCAGGGTTTTTCAAAGACTCGCCATTGTGCAATTCTCTGTATTTAGCGCATGTTCTGAAGGGATTAGCCCTTCCTTAACTCTTTATGACAGGTGATCAAGAACAGGTACTACCACCCTTTTTGTTTTTAAACTTGAAACTGTGAATAAAGTAAGAAAGCTATTTTGAATAAATAAAGTATTTATTTAAAATGTCTTTGTATTTTTCCCTTTCATACCGAGTTTTGATTTGAACTAGGTTTAACTGACAAATTTTAAAAAGTAAAGATCAAAACATTAAAATTTTGCCATCCACTAAATTCTCACTAGACTATTAGACTTCTTACTTGCTGCCACTATGTAGATTTTGTCCAGTTGTATACACTACTGTATTTTTTCCATTGCTACACAGTGACAAGGCTGTATTTGTCCTGTTATAATAGTACTCTCAATTTTCAAGTAAGATAAAGTAACATAAATACCAAGTACGTTCTTTTCTGTAGGGGTTGATGGTTTGGATTTATGGGCATGCACCTTTGTAGTGAGAAGTGTACTGCCTTCAGATTTGCTGGCCTGGCAGGAGTGCAAGAAGACAAGCTGCCAACTCCACTGACCCTGTGTGTGATGGTTTTTTACTGCAGAGCTATTGCCTGGCAGTTCCTGCACTCACCAGCCAGGCCTCCTTGAAGGATTTTGAGCTTTCCTTGCAAAGAGTCCGGAATAAACTCTGGTTTTAAGCAGAAATTTTACAAACTGCTTTCTCTTTCACAGAGTGTTTCATGTGTTTTCACTGATAATGAATTGATGTCTGCCATAGTTTGACAGAGAGAATTCTCTTGCCATTTGTCCACTTCCTTGTTTGCTTAGTTTGCATTGTCCTTGGGACAGGTTTGCATCATTTTTCAAAAATTAATATGGATGCATTTAAAGTATTGCATAAATTTGTAAAGGAGTTGTACAAAATCAGCAGTGTCTTTTATCAGGACCACTCTCCAATCCTGTTTCCCCTTGCTGCAAGCATATATAGACAATAAACCTGTCTTTACTCTGCTAGTTAAACTGGACATTTGCTGGTGTTTATAAATCTTCTTTTGGGTTAATGAATCCTAAAAGGATGTTTATAATTAGCAGTGAGCTAGGGTTAGGAATACTAGGGCTGTTTATCTCGTCTCCTAGCCTCTCTCCATAGCTAAACAGCCTTTCAATCAAGAGGGAAATTCGTTTTGAAGCTAGAAAATATTAATTCTAGCAATCTTCCCTTGTCAAAGCAATAAGAATGTTCCTAGGAGGAGAGGGGAAAGGCCTGTTCAAAATTTATTTGTAATTTAATGATTTTAATTTAAAGCTTCTTAAAATGCCTGTGGAAAAAATGTATTTGTGGCCTTATCATCGAGACTACTGAATCTTTTTCAGTTGGTTTCATTTCGCAAATTTTGTCTACATCATTACATCAGAAGTGTTTGTGGTAAGAAATGGTAATGGCCATATTATATAAAAGGTAAAAGGTCTTAATGCCTATCCTAGATAAAAATGCAATGGGAAAAATAAAATTATCCAGCTAGCTTCAAATCTTATTTTAGTAGTCTGACTGTCAGACCATAAATAAGCTGTCAGTATAGAGTGTCTCCTGCTTTGCAGGGATGTGAGTGGGGGCACATTAAATGAATTCTAGAGAGCCAGCAAAGCTGTTCTGTGAAAGACCATGGGCATGCAGGCCTGTGCAGGCCAACCAGAGAGCACTGCAGAGACCGCACGGAAGGGGCAAGGAGTGCTGGGCTTGACTGGAAGTTAAGGTTCAAACTCTACCACTTGGTTTGACTTTGGGCAGGATATAACTAATGAGCTTTAATGTCTGCCTAGATGGGCACAGTCGTATCTTCTCTGCCATTCTAACAGAGTTGTGAAAATCGAGAGAGAAAGACACTTGAAGACTTTTGTACACTGTCAAGTAGTAGGAAAATAAAATTATGACAAGGATTCTGGAATGTAGTTAATTTGAATTCTATTACCTTTTCCATAGACTGCATCTCCTTCCTTGTTGATGGATCCCATGGCTAGGGCTGCCTGCCTTCCTACCCATGAAGGGGGGTGGGGTTGGGGGGAAGGAGGCAGTATTGGGAACACGACCACAGAGCTGTACAGAGTGGAAAGCAAAGGCTTTCCTCAGGCTGCTTTTTTTTTAACCTTTCCTAAAAAGTTATGTGAACTATTTTTTTTGCCTGAGAAATTGATTTTTTTAAATCAAATATTTCAAAAGTTCAAGTAACGCTTATTCCATTGGGTTTTAACTTAGGGAACCATATTCGCGTTAGTTACTATACATCTGGTTTTCTTTGTAAAAGAAACTGGACTTTTTCTCCTAGAGGAGAAATCCTAGAACTATCTCCATTTTCCTGTTTTTCTCATTTACATGTTCAGTGTGGAGGCATGGACATCACAAACATCAAACCATTTCTCTGAGATAGATTTTTTGGGAAATAATCCATTAGAAGGAAGCCGAGAATTCTGTTGTTTGTCCTTGTCATTAACTACTTTCCAGTATGCGTTGCCTTTGAAAAAGAAAATGGAGTTGTATGCATAAGAGTAGTAAGTTGAATCAATATTTCTGAAAGGATGGTTTTGGGGAACTATTGCTGGGAAAATGTCAGTAATCTTCCTTGGGTAAGAATTAAGTACTTGATTTCTGTTGATGTCAAAAGCAAACACCTGCAAAGCAAATAAAAAGTTTATAGCTATTAGGTAAGTATATCTGTGGCTTTGCTCCAAATTCTTTAGACTGAAAGTTTTAAATTTTCCATATGTAACAAATGATCTGTCATTGCTGTCTATACATGTATACCTATTTCTACAGGAATTGAGTGTTCCCACTTTCAACAGAAAAAACAGCTTTTAACTAAGACGTTGGTTATCTGGCAAATTGCAATTAGAGACAGAAATAACACTAGGTTGGGAAGCTTTCTACTTACAAAGGACTCCTTGAAGAAGTAAATTAGCTGCTTTCTTCGATCATAAAAAGCAGTGTCCAGAGGACTTGGGATGCCAGGAAATCCTTCTTCAATCAATTTGGGGTAGTTTTTTCCTTGTTCATCTTCTGTGTGGGCCTGATCCTTGTCACTGTCATATCTCCAGTATTGATTTCCTGAGAGTCAACCAAAAATATTAATGTGGTTTATTAATATTAAATCACAGGGAACATGACAAAGAGGACAACTGCCAATGTAGGTAGGTCCCAGACAATTATATTAGGATTTCTGCCATGATTCCAGGAGACAGCAGGACTTTCAGGATCTGAGTGAGGCCCGGGTCTTGAATTATTTCTAGATTTGACCACAGTAATCCAGTTCTCTTCCACATCATTGCTGCAGTTAGAAAGTACATCCCAGCCAATGAACTATTGGTTGTCATCGAAAGCAAAACAAAACAAAAATGATACGGTCTTTTTCATCTAGAGATCTTCCTCTTTTTTTCTTGTTTTATATTCTAGAGGGGAAAATCTTCCTTTAACATGGTAGTGGCCAGATGGGTTGCCCTGAATCATTTTCCTAACTTAGTCAAAATAAGCTCTTGTACAGAACTAACCATGATGCTTAGTATTGGGTTATATCTTTTTCCAGTGTTTTAGATCATATAGTTCCACCCACCCACCCCTTCCCATTTTAAACGTAACTGGAGTAAAGAGAGTTGAAGTGACTTGCCCAAATTCAGCCAGCCAAGGTTGAGCCAGAGTGACTACCCAGAACTCCCAAATTCCAACCAAGTGGACTTTGAAGAACGTAACTGCTCTGTTTCATTTCGTGTCCCAAATGCTAATTTCATGCTCTGAAACTAGGGGATTATTCTAGGCTTTCCTTGTTAGTTCCTAATCTTGAATGGTTGACATATCGTCTGCAAACAATAGAATAAATCCATGCAGTGAGATATGTTTGTGTTCACAACTCAAAAAATATCTGAAGTGGTTGCATTTAATAACCAACATTCAATATTGAGGTGAAGGTTTACCACTGAGAACAGTGCAAAGTTATGTCCAGTTAGAGGGTAAGAGATGCAGTTCACTCTAACTGGGATGATTTTTAATTTAAAGTATTCACGGCAAATTAAATGTAAGATGTTTTTAAAGCTCCAAAAATAAAATACAGCTGTATTGTAGCAATTGCCCCAGACGACCTAATTCTGTCATTAAAATTCTTTGAATGTTGTCAGCATATAAGTTGGGACTTCTTAAAACTCAAAGATGTGCTTCCAACTCTGAAACACCCGAACTATAAATGTCTGCCCTAAGGCAATTTCTATGTAACTGAACAGAAATAATTCTCCCCATGTGTGATGTGAGGGAAAAATAAGAATTATACTCGGGTTTCTTACGGTATAATCTGCATATAAAAGTTCTTTCACTTTGATGTAACTCTTTTTGAGTAATTTAAGACAGCATGTTTATATTACTAGGATTCAAGCAGAGTGTACTTAACCCATGTGTGGGAAGGGAGAAAGAAAAAGCAATAACAAGATCAAATTTGTGACTGGGCTCAGTGCTGTTTGGTTTTGCAGAGGCAGCGTCCCTGTACAGGGGGTGGGGAGGTAGTGACAAGGTGCTCTGTGAATGCGGAGGCCGCAGCAGAAAGCCCCAGCCACGCCCTTCCTTGCATGTTCACCATTCCCGCCTGCCCCAGGCCCACACCTCAGCTGCTGCCTCTCAGCACAACGCTGACCCCTGCTGTTCGAGCCAGCCCTGTTATTCCAGCCTAATCTCGTGCCATGCGAGTCTCCCGCCACACTGCATAAACTCAGCGTCACAACTACGCCCTTTCCCTCCCCAGCACTAAGGCTTTGCTTCTTCCTGTCTCCCTCATCCCATCCCCACACACAACACACCGTTCCAGGTGCCCTTTTTGGGCATTCCAGATGCTGCCCGGCCTTCGAGTCTAGGACAAGCCTGATTCCTGGGTGGTTCCAACATCTGATTTCAAGTGGCAGTGATCAATCACCTCTTCTCCCCCTTGGTATACTTCAAAGGCCTGTGTATTGTTACCACCATAACCAGATGAAAACTTGTGTGGTACTACCAGTTTAGTAAAAAAGGTCTTGCATCATTCAACTTGGGCTATGTTATACTCCAGTGAACCTCCAGTTACCAGTGCAGATCTACTCAGGATTCATGTCAATTGTGTGCTCAGTACAGCTCTTCACTCTGGAACCCAAATTGATGGAGGAACACCAACCCAAATGTGAAACAGAAAATATCCTATGGCAACCTTAATCCAGCTCCTAAATCCACACTCTTCCTTTCTCATTTATCTTGCCTATGACGACTACAAGATCAAGCTTTGTGTCAATAGGGTACTGGACCACTAAGCTCTTAAAAGGAGGAAGACTAAAATACTGAGAATAAAATGACCTCAGAATACTTAAAGCTTTCCAAGGTTATTGCTTTATATTCTGTACTGTGTAGAACAAATGTGCATTGGCATTATGCTTCTGGAACAAGGTCTTGCCTTCTTTTTCATATATATTAGGAAAGTTGTGAGCTTTCAAAACAATCATGCATCACACACAGGACTCCCATATGTCACCCCACCACCAACGCCTTGCATTGTTGTGGAACATTTGTTACAAATGATGAAAAGGACATCATTTCATGATGCAAGGTCATGTTTTTACTAAACTTGTAGTACCAATTACTACTCACATCTGCAATTTTTGAGAGTTCTCTTTGCTCAACTTCCTCATCAATACTTTAAATATACATGCCATTGTGATTTTGAATTTTAATTTTAATTGTGCTTTAATCTGAAAAGCCTCTCGTGAAATTCCTGTCTTCGTTGTGTGTGAAGGATAAATTCATCCCAGTTTGTATTCCCTACTCTAATACAATCAATTTTATCAATTAAAAAAACAAAACAAAACAAAATGTGTGTGGGACAGGGCCCTTTGTTCTAGTTCTTTGGCAACCACCTCAGCTCACAACAGTTCGTTGACTCATTCATTCAGTGCATTAAGTGCCTTCTCAAAAAGATGAGTGGACATGACACAATCCTCATTCTCATGATAGTCTGATGGAGCAGACAGAAATTAAGCAAGTAATTACAGCAGCATGACAATAGGTTCTGTGCTAGGGTCCCACAATGTTTATTCTGAAAGCATTTGTTTAATAAAAGAGAAATAGAACCATCCCTAAAGAACCTTTACCTTTGAAAAAATAGCGTTCATCTCTACTCCATGTCCAAATGTGGACAAAAGCGTCTAAGTTTTGTGTTGGGATTCCGTGCCAGCCAATGAGAATTTGGATAGGATCCCCGTAGCGTGTTCTGTTGTTTTGATTTTCATAGAGCCAATACCAGCTGTTGCGGAAAAAATATGTGCTAAATCTCACCCTTATTTCTCCATATTGGTTTCTCTCTTTGCGAATCCAGTCAAATGCAGTATCAAAAGAGCCTTCACATGAACCTAAAAAAGAAGAAAAATCTGGTCATTTGCCCACATGGTGTAGAAACCAATTGTTCTACGTTCATGTGTGATCTGAGTAGAGAATTGCCAAGCTGGAGTTTTCTATTGAAACATCTGAAAGCAAGACCCCCTATGAGATGGGAAGCAGGCCTTCCCTGGCTGAGCTGAGTGGACTGGAGTGACCCAAGGTGCCTGCAGCGACCTGGCCCACACAAGTTGCTCTGGCTTCATTATTACCAGCTCGCTTGGCCACCCTGGATAAAGCTGAGGCCCCTGCTGATGGCTAATCTGACTTTGTCAGAGGGAAGAAGGCTGGCGCTGGGCACACACTAGAGGAAGATCTCCACTGGGGGAAATGTGTCCTGGTGTGGTAGACTAGAGCATGTACCCCAATTTTACGTGTTCTTAATCTTGGCCCACATTCCTGTGCCTGTGAACCCACGGTAAATAGCATCTCTTGATGTTATTTTAGTTGAGGTGTGGCCCAGCTGAACGAAGGTGGGCCTTAGTCCGGATTACCAGAGTCCTTTACAGCAGAAGAAATTCAGAGGAGCCCAGAAGAGTAAGAAGACACCACCATGGGACGAGAAGCGAGATAAAGCCAAGGAACCCCAGGGATCACCGGCAGCCAGCACCAGAATGTTACAGATTTCGGGGAGAAAGCACAGCCTTGCTGAAACCTCAACTTTGGACTTCTAGCATCAAAACCGTGAGCCAATAAATTCCCTCTGTTTAAGCCAAGCCACTGTGTGGCATTTGTCACAGGAGCCTGGAAAATGAAAACACCTGGCTTTTGCTGTTTCCAAAGACAATAGTGCCACGAACAGGAGGATTTGAACAGGACAGACTTGGAGCTGGTCCCCTTTGGGACCTTTACATGGCAAGAGGAGGCTAGCTTTTCTTTCCTTCAGCCTGAAAGGACCTTTAGCGTGAGCCCTCTGTTCTACAGCTGTGTGTTTGGGGGTGGGGGGGAGGAGATAGCAATTAATCAAATTAGTAAGTGACCACCAGCACGGTGGCATGAACAATTAGAGATTAAAGCTTAACTGGCAAGGATAAGCTGTTCTTGGCCTTGGGATTGAAGTAAACTCCCAGTGGCTCTCCCAGTTCGTGTAGCTCCTGTGGAATTCCACAGCCTGGGTGGCCCACTTCTACCAGATTCTGTTCTTTTCTCCCAGGGAAGGTAACGTGGCATGTATAGAACCACAGGAGGAGATATCAGTGGGTGAGTGTGTTTGTTTCCCACCTGTGGCTATGGTCTGGGCACAGCCTCTTTTTTGTTTTTTAAAAGAGGTACTGGGGATTGAACTCGGGACCTCATACATAGGAGGCAGGTGCTCAACCACTGAACCAACACAGCCACTTTTAACTAAGAGAAATAGCATCATGGAGCTAGAGAGCAGCTACTCTTGGGTGACGTCAAATTTGTACTACTTTGAGCTATTTGGGGACCAGCCTCCCAGTGGGGAGGGAGAGGGTTCCTGCTGTGCTCTGAATCCTGAGTGTTCTCAGGGAGCTCTGGGGAGGTCTCTCCCAGAACAGTCTTACCGTACAGCTTCTGAATGGCTTTTCTGTCTGACCAGTCCAACTCAAATGCCAGCTCCTGGGGAATATAATTTGGCTGCATAATTGATCCTGGCCTGTAGGTGTGAGGCAAGCCGAGGACATGGCCAATTTCATGGACGGCCACCTAGAAGTGGAGCGCAAACCATCAGTGCTGCACCGATTCTGGGCACGTGGGTTCTGCTGGGACTGGCCCCATTACCGAGGGCAGGCTCTCCTGTCTGAAGAGCTTACTGAATAGAGGGGAACAAGGGCGAGACGCGGGGAACCACCACCGGAGACTGCTTCACTTTCTCAGAAGGATGACGACACGTAATTAGAAAAGCTCTGCCTTCGTGGACTTGGGTCTAGTTTGCCACTTACTTTGAGAAGGCTGATGCCAGCGTCGCTGGTGGGAGGCGTGAAGTGCTCGTCATCATCAAAGTGAACATCGCCCAGGCTCCAGGCATGTGCGAACTCCTGCCCGCTCCCGTCGAAAACCCGAGGGCAGCCCAGGTGCCGGCCTGGGGAGGGGAGAGGCGGGCCAGGTGACGCGGGAGTGCCCACTCGGCAGCGTCCCTCCCCTGAACACTGAGAGGCAGCCACTCCAGGAGCTTGTCCAGCAGCAGAGCCGGCGCAGCCGCTAGAAGCGCTTCCCGTCTGTGAACCAGGGCTGCTAACGGCTGCCCTGCTAGATTCATGGATTAAACCCCCAATGTGAGGAGTAAGGGGGCATAGTTTGTTGGAAAAACTATATCCCCATACAGTGTGGTTTATACGTATAAAGACTGCTATAAAGCAAGCTATGCAGCAGGTGCTGTGGGAGCAGAGCAGAGCCAGTTTCTCTCTGCTGCTGAAGGTGCGTGTTGGTGACAGGCCCGGGAAGCTGGCAGGCTTCATGGAGGAGACAAGACTGGAGCCGCAGCCTAACTACTGAGTAGCTCCTGAAATAAAGGAGGTGTGACCCATTGGTTGCCCCCTTACATTTATTTGTACACGAGACAAGCTGTCTCATTTACTCCTCCAGTGGGATGGGCAAGGCAGCCATTAACACCCCTAGTTTACAAATGGGACTGCGGAAAAGGTAAGTGATTTGTCCAAATCTGCGGAGCTGGGAGGTAGTGGAACCACTGCTAGAAGCAGCCAGGTCTCCTGACTCAGTTCAGCAGACTCCAAACAGAGGTTTCTCCACAGGAGCAAGGTGGGGAGGAACCAAGCTAGGCTTTGAAGAGCATACTGAGCTCTCCAGGTGCACAATCCCAAACGGCAGGGCCTCGGCTCACTGGGCTAACCTGTTCTGGAGAGGAGAGGTGTGGGTGTCCCCATCTGACCGCTGACAGCTCTCAGGAGGGTGGCGAGCCCATCCTTCCCCGGTGAGCTCTCAAAGAGCAACATCTGCAGAGGGTCAGTGCCCTGGCAGGTGCTATCACATAACAAGCCTCAGAAGTAGGAATGAGCACACCTTGCTGCTGGTGGAAGCAAGGAAGAGGTACAGGTGGGCTGTGCCTGAGTCTGCCTGTTTGAGCCCATGCTCCCTGACCTTAACCTTGCTGCCCCGGGTCCCCACGTGCTGCCCTTGGTCCCCACGTGAGACTCCAGGATCCTAGTGATGCCCACGTGATGCTGCACGTGCTGCTCCTCAGCCTGCGCCCTTCTTACCTCTCCCAAAACCCAGCTTTATGTCGACCAGAGCAACGGGGGCAGTGAGATCCTCCTGGAACTCGAGCGGCGTCACCTCGCTCCACATCCGGAAGGCTAGTTTGAAGATGTACCTCTGCTCGTCCGCCGACAGCTGCCCGCTGTAGCCCTCGCTCACCAGCCTCCACCTCAGGGTCTTCTTGGCGAAGGCCTGGATGCGCCTGCGGTCGGGGAGCCCCGGGGCGCGCGGGGAGCGCCGGCGGCGGACACGGGCCGCAGGGGCGTCGGGCTCCCCGCAGCGCGGCCGGTTCATGGCGCGCAGCGTGGCCGCGTCCAGCGCCCCGGAGGCGGGCAGCCCGTTGGCGCGCTGGAACCCGCGCACGGCCTCCGCCAGGGCGGCCCTCGCGGGCCTGTAGCCCCGGGCTCTTGCGTCCCGAGACCCCGGCCCCGAGGGCGCCTCGGCCCAGCCGTATTTGGACAGGAATCGCTGCGGGAGAGAAACGCGGGAATCGGGAGGCAGCCTCCGGGCCCCCGGTGCACCCGGAACCCGCCCTGGAGGCCGTCAGAATGGGGCTTGCCCGCTCTGCCCCTGCGCCTCCTGCACCGCAGGCCCAGCGCTTTCTCTGTCGCCTTGCTGCCCCCTCAGCCTGGGGGGCTTCTCTCCCGGCCCAGCCTGGGGCAGCGGCTCCCTGAGCAACCCCCAACCCCGGCACCCCAGCAGACACACCCTGACGCACCCCAACACACAGCCACAAGCCAACTGGGTCCTCTAACTTGACTTTCTTTCCATAGCATGTGTCACAGACTGTTTCTATTAGCTATTCATCTGTATTAGAGAATATATAAAATATTACACATGAATACTGTGATATGTGCACATTTATATTATAGATTATATGTGTTAGGTAATTTATTGAATATAATTACATATTTATGTGATAGATTAGTCTCTAAATAACATGATATAATACATAGAATATATAGAATGCCATGTCTGCATATAGTCATATGTATTGGTATGTGTTCATAGTATACAGTACCTGTATTGAGTAGCATTGATATCCTATATCAGTGGATTTGTTTGTGTGAAGTGACAACAGGCCTACCTGAGAGCAGGGAGTCAGAAATCAAGGGGCCTGGGGAGTGGCTGCGTCTGAGGACGCAGGGGAACAGCCTTCCAGACCAGCTTTTAGCCCCGGGCCTGGGACATAACAGTCTGCCAAGATGAATGGATGAGTGAAAGTATGAGCACTTCATCTCAAAACTTAATACTCAAGGGAAATTTCTGGAAGGTGACAGTTTCAAAGAGGCCAGCCTCTGTAAGCCAAAGTCAGCAAATAAACTCCCTACCTTCTCCCTGTCCTGGGCTATGACTCCCAGGGATGAGCCTCCCTGACGCCCAGGGATTATTACCAAGTGCTAACCAGTGATGTATGTGGAAAAAGACCTTGACCAAAAGAGGGGAAACATTAAATAAACAAGAATTTTTAAGGCAAAGAGATTTCAAAGTGAGTCAGGAGGTCATTCTGGAGGTTACGCTTACGCAGGTCTCAGGCAGAACTCACTCACTGCCACAGTAAACAAAGCCTCAAACAAAAGTGCCCCCGAGGACTCTAGGGATGTCTGGACACCAGAGGCAAGGCACACGGCCTCAGGAAATCCACACTTCTTCAGCGGGCTCTACTTCCCCAATATAACATAGGTACACTCATTTACAATTTCCCTACTCATGATTCTTCTACTCCTTTTATTTCAACCGATAATTTTCAATATACCCGTTAAATCTCTCTCTCAGAGGCTTAAATCTTCGGACTGTTCATATGCCAGTTGAGCCCTGAATCCCAGCAGAGTTGCAGCCAACTCCTACC
>JAQZBX010079004.1:0-14040 GCA_029593785.1 Cabassous unicinctus | reverse complement strand
GTGCAGAATCTGTGGAATATAGTTTCTGGTTCCTCAGGAAGCTAAATATAGAACTGCCATATGATCCAGCAATTCCTCTACTGAGAATATATCCAGAAGAAATGAAAATCTTGATATCAACAGGCATCTACATACTGATGTTCATAGCTGCATTATTCACAATTGCCAAAAGATGGAAACAACCTAGGTGTCCATCAACCAATGAATGGACAATGAATGGTTAAACAATGTGTGGTATATACATACAATAGAATATTATGCTGCAGTAAGAAGAAATGAAATTTGGACACATATGACAAGATGGATAAATCTTGAAAACATCATGCTAAGTGAAGTATTCCAGACACAAAAGGAAAAATATTGCACGGTTTCATTAATATGAACTAAATATGAAGAATAAATGCAAGGAGTTAAAACCTAGAGTATAGATTATTAGAGGATAGGAGGAGGGCTGTAAAGGAGTACTGAAGCTTAATGTATGTAAAATTTTAATTAAATTGACTCTAAAAGTGTGGAAATTGATAGAGTTGATGGTAACACATTTTAGTGAGTAGCAGCTGGATTACAAATGGGATTGTGGCTGGAAAGGGTAGTCTAGGGATGTAAATGTCAATTGAAAGAAATCTAGAGAATAATCTGGAGACTGAAGAATACAGTGAACCCAGAGGTGGATGAGAATTGTGGTTGATGGTAAAGATGCAAGAGTGCCCTTCTGTCAGCTAGAGCAGATATACATCACTAATGCAGTGTGGTGGGAATGTGGAGAAGCATGCAGAAAATACAATTGGTGTGACCTATGGACTGTGGTTAACATCAATACTCTAATATTCTTGCACCTATGCCAAATATGTACTGTGTAATAATTGGTTAGTATGGAAAAAGTGTGCTAAATGTATGTTATGGACCCTGGATGGTGGTAATAGTCTGATGACATTATCTTACAATCTGTTACAAAGTTTCCACCACGGTTACCTCTAGGTTGGCCTCCTGACTTGCTTTGAAGTCATTTAGCCATATAAACTCATTTGTCTTTACCTTTTCCCCCTTTTGGTCAAAGTCCTTTTCCAGTAGCGTTGCTAGTTGGTGCTTGGTAGTAATCACTCTTTGCCAGGGAGGCTCATCCCTGAGAGTCATGTTCCATGCTGGGGGAACATAATGCATTCATATGTTGAGTTTGGCTTAGAGAGAGGCCATATTAGAGCAACAAGGAGTCTCTCAGGTGGCAACTCTTAGTCACACCATAACACTAGGCTAAGTTTCAATTTTAAGAGCAAAGGCTCATAAGCATAGTCGTCAATAACAAGGACCCATCAATGTATCATCCTCCTTCACTAGTTGTTGCCCCTGCAGTTGGGGGACTGTTGCTGTTCCATTAGACAATGTGGCAGAGCTCTCCAGGATGAGAATTCAATATTCTCTTGATTACTGTGTGAGTCCCCACCCACTGGGACAAAGCCCTGTGAACATTTGAACGTATTTATATACCTTATATGTATGCCCAGGTGAACTTCCTCACATTTATCCCCAATCACTGATATCCCACACTGATAATACTCCCCTGCACCAGTTTTAAACCTTCTGTGATTCAAAGCTTCTCCAAAAATGAAGCCAATAAAACAGGCAAATTAATAGGAAAATGAAATAATAATGATAGACTTAAATATAAGAAATAAAATACATAAAAATTTTTAAAAACTAAATATAAAATAAAATTAAAAGATTGGGATATTAAAAAATAATTTAAAATATTAAAATTTTTTGGCATTTTGCCTTTCATCACTGTAATATCTGGTGTCCTGTATGTTCAGTGACATTTTCTTATAAAAAGGTATTAATACCTTTTTCTATGTGGATGGTACTGTTGTTATAACGGATATACAAATTGTGAAACATAGTTACTAACCAAGGTCAATGGTTTACATTATGGTGTACATTTTAGACCGTATACTTTTATAAAGTTGAATGATATTTAACGTGGACTATGCCAATCATTGCAAGATCATGTAGAACACTTCCATTGCCCACTAAATACCTCCTGTTCCATCTAATCTATTCCTCCCTCCCCCTCCCCTTGGGGCCCACATAGACCCTCCTGCTTCACTCCTTAGATGACAAGAGTCATAGTTACTAGCAACAACAATGAGGTCTTGACACACTGGTTTGTCCTCCCCTATTAGGAACCGCCAATGCTCTGGAAATACTCCTGCCCCTCTGTTTGTGAACATATCTATCCTCCCCAGGATGGTAGTCCAACACCTTCGCACTCATTATGTGGGGCTCCACCCACTGATGCAACACATTATGGCAAAATGATCACTCACATACTCCCTAGAACCCTGCTCCAGGTGTGCTCTGTCCTGAATGTCCTACCATCCAACACCCTAAACCCAGTAACCCTTCCTTGTCATATTGCCATAAGAGCATTCCCCATTTTTACTTTCTACCACATACCTGCCAATCCCCAATGTACAACTATCCCTCTCCCAAACCTCTCCACAATTCCCTGTACCTTCCAACCCACCCTCCCCATCTACACACCTGTCAAACTTGCACTGCCAAACCCAATAATATCACTACCCTCCTGTCATATCCCTTCAAAGAGCAACTACACACTTTCACCTTATTATCATAGTTTATGTCTGTATGGGCATGGGTCACAAACTTCTTCCCCTTTTCTATTTCCTGTAAACCTATCTTCCAGACAATAGCTCTCTGAGACTGCTCAATTTCCTTAATTTGTATCAGTAAGGTCATGCATATTCATCCTTCAATTCCTGGCTTCCTTCACTCAACATAAAGTCCTTGAGATTCATCCATGTTATCCCATTTGTTAGCACTGTATTCCCTTTTACAGTTAAGTAATATTCCAGTGTATGTATGCACCATATTTTGTTTATCCATTCATCTGTTGATGTTCATTTGGGTTGATTCCAACTTTTGGCAAAATGAAAAATGCTGCTATTAACATTAGTGTGCATATATCTGTTTGTGTCTTTGCTTTCAATTCTTCTGGGTATATACCCAGCAGTGGAATTGCTGGATCATATGGCAGTCCTATAATTAGTTTTTTGAGGAACTGCCAAAATGTCCTCCACAATAGCTGGACCATTCTACATTCCCACCAGCAGTGGATGAGGATTCCCATTCCTCCAAATCCTCTCCAATATTTATAGTCCTCTGTTTTTCAATAGCTGCCAGTCTAATGTGTGTAAGATGTTATCTCATTGTAATTTTGATTTGCATTCCCCTAATAGCTAGTGATTTGTATTTCTTCCTTGGAGAAGTGTCTTTTCAAGTAGCTTGCCCGTTTTGTAAATGGGTTTTTTGTCTTTTTATTTTCAAGGTGCAGGATTTCTTTATATATGCTGGATATTAGGCTCTTAGCAGATATATGGTTTTCAAATATTTTCTCCTTTGGATAGGATACTTTTTTACTTTCTTTATAACATCCTTTGAGGTGCAAAAGTTTTTAATGTTAACATGATGCCATTTATCTATTTTTTCTTTCACTGCTCATGTTTTGTGTGTGAAGTTCATGAAAACATTTCTTATTACAATGTCTTGTAGGTGCTTCCCTACATTATCTTCCAAGGTCTTTAAGGTCTTGGCTCTTACATTTAGATCTTGGATCCATCTTGAGTTGATTTTTGCATAAGGCGTGAGATGTTGTTCCTCTCTCATTCTTTTGATATGGGTATCCAGTTCTTGAAGCACAAATGGTTGAAGAGGTCATTATCCCCCAGTTGAGTGGGTTTGGTGGCCTTGTTGAATACCAGATGACTATATTTGCGAGGATCTATATCAGAACTCTCAATTTGGTTCCATTGGTTGGTATGCCTATCTTTGTGTCAATATTATGGAGTTTTGACCACTGTAGTTTTGTAGTATGTTTTAAAGTCAGGTAGTGTGATTCCTCTGATTTCATTTTTCATTTTCAATTTGTATTTGGCTATTCAAGGCCTCTTACCCTTCCAAATAAATTTTGTAGTTAGCTTTTCCAATTCAGGAAAAAAATACTATGTTGATTTTTATTGGGATTGTATTAAATCTGTAGAATAGTTTGGTTAGGATAGACATCTTAATGATATTGAGTCTTCTTATCCATAAACAGGGAATATTCTTCCATTTATTTTTCTTCTTTGATTTCCTTTAACAGTGCTGTGTTGTTTTGTGTATATCAGTCAATTACATCTTTAGTTAAATTTATTTCTAGGTATTTGATTCTTTTAGTTTCTATTGTGAAAGGTATTTTTTTTTATTTCCTCTTCAGATTGTTCGTTATTGGTGTACAGAAGTGCTACTGATTTTTGAGTGTTGATTTTTTAGCCTGTGATGTTACTGAACTCATTTCTAAGTTCTAGAAGTTTGTTGTAGATTTCTCAGGGTTTTCAAAATATAGGATCATGTTGTCTGCAAATAACTGAAATTTTACTTCTTCCTTTCCTATTTTGATGCCTTTTATATCTTTTTCTTACCTCAGTGCTCGAGCAAGTACTTCTAAGACAATGTTAAATAGGAGCAGTGATAGTGGGAATCCTTTTCTTGTTCCTGATATTAGAGGGAAAGCTTTTAGGATTTCACCATTGCAGATGATGTTAGTTGTGGTTTTTCATATATATCCTTTATCATGTTCAGAATGTTTCCTTCTATTTTTAATTTTTGCAGTATTTTTACCAGGAAAGAGTGCTGTATTTTGTTGAATGCTCTTTCTTCATCTATAGGGATGATTGTGTGGATTTTTCCTTTTGCTCTGTTTATGTGGTGTAATACATTGATTGATTTTCTTATGTTGAACCATCCTTGCATACCCGGGATGAAACCACTTGCTCATGGTGTATAATTCATTTGATGTGTTGTTGAATTTGATTAGCAAGTATATTGTTGAGGATTTTAGCATCTAGGTTCACTAGAGAGATTGGTTTCTAGTTTTCCTTTCTTGTGGCATCTTTGGCTGGCTTTGGTATTAGGGTAATGTTGGCATCATAGAATGAGTTAGGCAATGTTCTTTCTACTTAGCTGATTGTGAGTTTCTAGGAATTTGTCCATTTCCTCTAAATTATCCTTCTTGTTGACACGTAATTTTTCAAAGTATCCTCTTATCATACTCTTTATTTCTGTGGGGTCAGTGGTGATATCTTCCTCATTTCCTATTTGTGTATTTGCATCCTCTCTCTTTTTTTCTTTGTTAGTCTAGCTAAAGATTTGTCAATTTTATTGATCTTCTTGAAGAACCAGCTTTTCTTTTTGTTTATTTTTTTCTAGTGCTTTCTCATTTTATATTTCATTTAGTTCTGCTCTAATCTTTGTTATTTCCTTCTTTCTACTTCCTCTGGAGTTAGTTTGTTGTTCTCTTTCTAATTTCTCCAAGTACGCAGTTAGATCTTCTATTGTAGCACCTTCTTCTTTTTTGACATATGCATTTATGGCTATGAATTTCCATCTCAGTACAGCTTTTGCTACATCCTAAAGGTTTTGATTTGTTGTTTTGTCATTTTTATTCATTTCAAGGTAGTTACTAATTTCTTTTGAGATTTCCTCCTTGACCCACTGTTTGTCTAAGAGTGTCTTGTTTAACTTCCATATCTTTGTGCCTAATCTGATTATCTGGCCTTTACTGATTTCCAGCTTCATTCCATTGTGGTCAGAGAATTTACTTTGTATAATCTCAATCTTTCTGAAATCATGAGAAATTTTTTGTGGCCTAGCATGTGGTCTATCTTGGTGTATGATCTATGTGCACTTGAGAAGAATGTATATCCCCCTGTATTTGGGTGTAGTTTTCTGTATATGTGTATTAGATCCAGAACCTCTAATGTATTATTCAATGTCTTTTTTTCTTTATTGATTCTCTGTTGAAATGTTCTGTATAATGGTGATAATGGTGTATTAAAACCCTCTTCTATAATTGTAGAGGCATCTTTATCTCCACTTACTTTTTCCAGTGTTTGCCTCATTTATTACACATTATAGGCATCCCAGAGGGAGAAGAGCAGGTAAAGGGAACAGAAAGAGTGTTGGAGGAAATAATCACTGAAATCTTCCCAACCCTGTTGAGGGAGATGGATGTACATGTCCAGGAAGTTCAACACACCCCAAACAGTATAAATCCCAACAGGCTTACTACAAAACATATGCTCATCAAACTCTCCAATGCTCAAGATAAAGATAAAATACTGAAAGCAGCAAAAGAAAGAAACCATCACATACAAGGGAAGCTCAATAAGATTAAGTGCTTATTTCTCATCTTAAACCATGGAGGCAAGAAGGCAGTGGTATGACAAAAAAACTTCCAGCCAAGAATTCTCTATCCAACAAAGCTGGCATTCAAAAATGATGGAGAGTTCAAAGCATTCACAGATAAACAGAAATTAAGAGAGTATGCCATTAAGAAACCTCCCCTTCAAGAAACACTAAAGGGAATTCTGTAGGTTGAAATGAAAAAACTGGAGAGAGAGAGAGAGTTGAATGAGGGTGTAAGAACAACTAAAAAGATAAAAAGAGAAATGAAAACAATATATGACATACATAAACCCAAAGAAAATATGGCTAATATAAGTAATTCTTTGAGAGTAATAACACTGAATATTAATGGATTAAACTCACCAGTCAAGAGACACAGATTGGCAGAATGATAAGGAAATATGACCCATCTATATGTTGTCTACCAAAATCCACCTTAGACCCAGGGAATCAAGGAGGCGGAAAGTGAATGGCTGGAAACAATCTTACACTAAACAATAACCAAAAATGTGTGGGAGGAGCTATGATAATATAGGACAAAATAGACTTAAATGCCAAACTATTGTAAGAGACAGAAACGGACACTATATATTAGTAAAAAGGGTAATATTTCAAGAAGATAGAACAGAACTCTTTCTTGATAAAAAAATTAGAACACTAGGAATAGAGGGAAACTTCCTCAACATGATTATGTGTATATATGAACACCCCACAACTAACATCCTATTTAATGTTGAAAGGCTGAAACTTTCCCTAAAAGATCAGGAATAAGACAAGGATATCCAGTTTCACCACTCTTACTCAACATTGTACTGGAAGGGCTTGCTAAAACAATTTGGGAAAAAATAAAGGAAATAAAAGACATCTAAATTGGAAAGGAAGAAGTAAAACTTTCCCTAGTTGTAGGTGACATAATCCTATGTAAAGAAAATTCTGAAAAATCAACCACTATACCCCAAGGCCTAATATAAGAATTCAGCAAATTGGGAGTGTAAAAGTTCAATAGCCCAAAATCAGTCATCTTTCTATACATGCACAATGACCAATTGGAAGATGAAATGAAGTAAAAAACAGCCAATTCACAATAGTAACTAAAAGAATCAAATATCTAGGAATAAATACAACCAAGGATGTAAAGGTCTTGTACATAGAAAACTACAAAACATTGCTAAAAGGAATAAAAGAAGATCTAAATAAATGGAAGAGCTTTCCTTGTTCATGGATTGGAAAATTGTTCATCATTGAGATGTCAATGTTGCCTATTGTAATTTATAAATTCTTTGTAGAAATGGAAAAATCCATCATCAAATTTTTAATAGAATGGTAAGGGGCCATGAATAGCAAAAAGCATGTTGAAAACTAAGAATGAAGTTGGAGGACTCATACTTCCCAGTCTTAAAATTTATTACAAAGCCACATAAAACAAAACTGCATGGTCCTGAAACTAGGACAGACATATAGACAAATGGAATCAAATTCAGAGCTCAGGAAATCAACCCTCACATTTATGGCAAACTTATTTTTGATAAGGGGGCAAAGACCAATCAATTGGGAATGAATAATCTCTTCAAAAATGGTGCTGGGAAACCTGAATATCCATTTTTTAAAAAAAAATATTAAGGTGGTCTTTCACACCTTATAGAAAAATCAACTCAAATAGATCAAAGTTCTAAATATAACAGACAATAGTATCAAACATCTAAAAAAACATAGGAAAGCATCTTTATGACCTTGTGTTAGGCAATGGTGTTTTATAATTTACACCGAAAGCACAAACAAATGGAAAATAAATAAATGGGACCTCATCAAAATTAAACATTTTTGTGCATCAGAGCCATTATCATGAAAGTAAAATGACAACCTACACAGTAGGAGAATAAATTTGGGAAAAAATCCTATAAAGGTTTAATGTCCAATATATATCAAGAGATCCTTCAACTTAACAAAAAAAGACATACAATCTAATTTAAAAATGGACATAAGACTTGAACAGACATCTCTCCAAAGAATATATACAAATGGCCAGAAAGCACATGAAAAAATGCTCAACATCATTAGCATATTAAAACTACAGTGAGATACCATGCCACACCCATTAGAATAGCTGATAAAAAAATAGAAAATAAGAAGTGTAAAAGAGAATGTGGAGAAATATGAACACTCATTCATTGCTGGTGGGAATGGGAAATGGCGCAACTACAGTGGAGGTAAGTTTTGCAATTCCTCTGAATGCTATGTATAGAGCTACCATATGACCTGGTAATCCCACTGCTAGTTATATAAACAAAGTCATTGAAAGCAGGGGATCGAACAGATATTTGCACACCAATGTTCATACCTGCATTATTCACAATTTCCAAGACAAGTGTCCATCAACTGATGAATGGACAAATAAAATTTGGTATATACATATAATGGAATATTACTCAGCTGTTAAAAGGAATGAAGTCCTGATACATGCCACAACATTGATGAACCTTGAAGACATCATGTTTAATGAAATAAGACAGAAAAAAATGAATAAAAATTGAATCAAATGACAAAGGAATGTACACGAAAATAACAAAATCTTACTGTCACAGTTTGAAGTTCTTTTGTGAATCCCAGTAAAGATTATGTTCTTAAACTAGTCTTAAACATGAATGAAGCATAACTTTGGTTTGGTCTCCACCCTCTTGCTGGGGTCTTATATAAACTGAGAACTAAGAGCAGAGACACAGAGAAAGGGAGCTCTGCCATTTTGACCCTACCATGTGAGAGAGAGGTCTCCATGTTTGCCTATAGCTGAAAGAAAGACAGAGAATCTCCAAGAGGCTCAAGGAGATGAGGCCCAGGAAGAGATGGCTGATCACCCACAGCAGAGCTCCAGGAGAAAGTAGAGAGACACCGGCAGACCAGGCATCTTGCCTCACCATGTGGCAGGTTCCAGGATCTGCCAGCAGCTGACCTTTAGTGAGAAAGCATCTCTGATGATGCCTTCATTTGGACGGTTTCACAGCCTCAGAACTTTAAGCTTTTACCTCATATAAATCCCCTTTAATAATGCAAAAAATAAAATTATTAATAAGCTATTATGTGCCAGAGCATCTTCTAGGCACTAAGGATTCAGTAGTGAGCCACCATCCAAGATGTCAGCTCATGGATGATTATCTACAATACTTGCTCAATCTTTTTTTTTTTAATTCCCCCCCAGAGATGGCTCCCTCATCTGTTTTGTTCTTAGTTTTTGCTCATTGTCTGCTCCTTCTCTGTTTTATATTTTCTTTAGTAGGCACCGGGAACCAAACCTGAGACCTCCTATGTAGGAGATGGGTGCTCTACTGCTACAGCCACATGTGCTCCCTGCTTATTTGCTTTTGCTTGTTGTCTGCTCATTATTTGCTCATTGTCTTTTTCATTGTCTGTTCATTGTTTTTGTTCATTGTTTTTTTCTTGTCTGTTTGTTGTTTTTGCTCATTGTCTGCTCATGGTTTTGCTCAATGTCTGCTCATTGTTTTGTTTTGGTCTTCTTGAGGAGGCATCAGCAAATGAACCAGGGATCTCCCATGTGGTAGGTGGGTGCTCGACTTGTTCAATCTTGAAGCTAAGCCAAGTTACTTTCTACGCCAAAGGGCTGGTTTGTGTACCTTCACCAATGCAAATATAAAGAGCACATTGACTCAGTAGAGCTAGTGAATGCAGTCAACAATTCTTGATAGCTTTGTTCCTATTTCAGTATTCCAGATACCTTTCTCATTCATTCTTATAATTTGTGGTTTATAATTTATCCTTTCTAATCCATATTGGATGCAAACCACAAACAGAAAAACTATAGGTTTCCAAACCAATGCATATATTTCTGACTGGAACAGAAATTGATTCCACATGGTCATTTACAAATGCCCTTGGCCCCACCTATTCCAAGGAGGCCATATTTCTATGTGAGTTACATAAATGAGAAGGAAAAAATAGAGATGGATTTAAAAAAGACAAAATCCAAAGAAAATAAATGGCTTAAATAAAATATGTGTTGATGGTGTGGGGTGTTACAAAGTTTTTACTGCCACTTACTTGGGAACACCAGCATAACTTATGCTTACTGCTGCCACTGATAAGTAATGTGGTCATCATAAACTCACTGCAGTATAAACTTCAAACATCACCACCACATATTATAAACATACACACACACACCAATAAGTTAGTAACTTTTCCAGCTGCCTTCCTCCTTGGTGCCCCTTCTTAATGGGGCATAATCATTTTTAACACAGTGTGTCGCTGATTAAACATGGAGCTCCAATCATTTTTAAAATGGAGCTGCAACAATTAATTCACCACATTTGAATTAATTGAGTGTCTACCAAAATAAATATTTTTGATGAGTCTTCCCTATGTTAGGCACTGCTAAATAAGTAGATGGTTTCTCCCATACTGGTGAATAAAGATTAGGTTCATCCTAATAGAGACATTCAAATCTACTGTCTAACATTGCAAAGTCAAGGAATCATGGAAGATGAGAGTGATGAAGGGCCTTAGATCCTGGCAAATGGTTTTTAAACTAAGTTCTAGTTTATCTAATGACTGACATTGCCTGGGATAGGTTTGATGAATTTCAAGTTTAAGCAGAACAATCTATTTTAATCTGTTCTGTATGTGCAAATTCTACATAAGATTTAATTTGAAGAAAAATTTCTCCTGATATAATGCACACACAAACACACAAATACACACACATATCATATGGAAAACTGCTAATCTGGACTAATATTTCAATTCCATATTTTAAACCCCTAGAATGGTTAAGTGATGAAAATACAGCATACAACCATTTAGAGGCACAGCTGAGACCAGAGCAGTTAGATCCCCAGAATACCAGTTGATTGTTCACTCTATGGTATCCCAGTGAATTATGTAATTGTTACTAATACTGTTTATGGTTTAAGCAGGGTTAGGCATAGGTCCAGGTCTATCAGTAGTATATGTGAAGCTAACTATAAGACCCAAAGCATTCTTTTTAGAGCAAGAAAAATTTTGGTCACTTTTCTTGAGTAAGGAGGAAGATACATGCTGAAGAAGAAATCATCCAACTTATTATCTTTCATTAAAATGTGACATCACCCAGAGTGGAAAAATTTGCATAAAGTTGGCCCTATCTAAATATTTTAGCCAGTTCTCCAAATTCTCCAGCCATGCCCCAGCTTGAAGAGAAATTTATTCACAGAACCCTAAATTCTACATATGCCATTTGTAAAAAGAAGGACCTATCCTTTGCAAAATTCTCTTTAACAATTACTTTTATCTTTTTCATCATGGCTGACCTTCAAATGACATAAGACTTTAGAACTTGTTTCACTTACTTGAACATCCACACCCAGAAGATCGTTTTATGTGGTCAAGGAAGAGTTAATAGTTCCATGCTTCACAGAATCCATTTTAATACTGAAAAGCAGAGTTGACAATGAAAGGGGATTTTAATTTTAAAAATGCATTTTCACTGGTATTAATTATTAGGAGTATACTATATTATTGTAGGAAAACCCTTATTTCTTCTTACATATAAAGTGAGATATAGTATATGAAAATAATTTGATAAAGGAATTTAGAAGAAATATCATTGAGAATGAGCTCTATTCAATGATGGTCGCAGTTTAGTTGGCTTTTCAGATAATACTTGGTTGTTTGTGTGAATAGGGTAAAGAGATGCCAGGCTCAGAGAGCTGAGCTTTAAGTAAGATGAAGGCATCCCTTGGGGAATCGAGCTCAATCTGAGCCTTCTAAAGGAATGTCAAAGTTATTCATTTATGAGAATTATTGTGGACATATCTCACTCTCTACACTAGCTCCAAAATTTACCTTTGTAATTGCTCTATATATCTATGGATTACCCTTATGTCTCTTTGGCATTACCCAAGTGCATGAATCTGAACATGAAACTGACTGTGTGGTCATTAGAAACTGTTTAGCACTTTATAAACTTTTGGTGCTAATAGTAAGTAGTATTCTCAACTCACTATAAACTATGGAAAATTAATGGGAAATCAGATAAATGGTTGAATTTGTCATGTAGAGCACCAAATACAAATGTGATAAGCACTCTAAGTCTTCCCAACATTAGCCAGAAATCTGCCCCAACCCAACTCATCAACTCCTTTGCATCTTCTATCTTGATGAACTGAACCCTATGCTATATGTTTCATGAATTGCCACTAATCCCCACTCAGTCAGTATCTACAAAGGGTAACATGGAATTAAATAAACTGTCTGGTTCAGTTGTCCAAACTGATCAAAATCACAGCTACCTGGTAGATGTATAATTCCTTTAGAATGCACAAATAAAGTTCAAAGAAAATACCTTAAGGAGTGGACTGCAGGTCTTCTCTGTACATAAAACTGCTTGTTTGGTCTCCACAATATCTAGTTGCATACTTTAGTTTATACAACAAGGAAAGAACACATGGTACAGATTAAAAACCTAAAGGATTCTAGTTGCCTAATATTTCAAAGTAAATAAGGGTGACCATACTGTTATACTTTAAACCTTTCCTGGTACTCCCATCAGAGGTATATACTATATTTGATAAATTCAGAGTTGACAGTAGTTCTCATTTTTTTCTCGTTTGTTTAGTGCAGGTAGGATTTTGAGAAGATTTCTACCTAAATATTATGGTAAAAACAAGATGAACAGAAATAATTTTTCATTTCAATATCTACATTTGGGGGAAAAAGGTTAGCTAGATGAATAAATATGGTAAAAATGCTAAAGAATATCCAAACATCAATCAAAAGGGGCAAGATTTCATCCTCACCAGTGTTCTCATAGGAATATGAAACTTATCCAACTAACTGAAAAATATTGGACTGTATTAGAGGCTAAATTAATGGAAACCTTGGATCTGAAAACCACTGGTTCAATCTGCAAGTGGGTAAGAGTGTTCACACAAGACACTTTTCACCATCCATACAATTGACTGTAAATTATTTCCATGATATCTTCTTTGCATTAGATGACATGGTTTTCAAACTGTTTGGTGTAATATATAGACATTTAAATGATTATAGTAATAAGTTACAAATAGAAAGCTCTATTTTGATGAGCCATTGTTCTTCCTCCTTGCCTAATTTCCAATATGAAAAATCACCACTGAATATAAAAAATGGCTTCATGTAACATCATCTCTGAGCTGTGTGATTTGTTATGTTATACCTCTTTCATTTCAAGAGCACTTTGTTTATTTGTTTGATGCTACCAAGATGAAGATTTTCCTGAATAAGGCTTTAAAAGAGAAAACTCTGGGTACATTGCACTCAGTTATTATGGTATTGATAATACCTTTGCAGAAAGTAACTATAGTATTAGCCAACCGGCAAACAAAATAAATGATATAAGAGGCAATCTCTTAAAGAGTCTGTCCACATGTCCCATTGATTTTTAATGATCAAAGCACTGATTTTCCAGCTTTGACCATTGCAGCAGTGTTTAATTATATAAATGAAGAAAGGGAAAGGATGTTCAAAGTGTTGCACATGTGTGTGTCACTATAATCAGAGTACTTTACAAAATTTCTGATTTTGGGAAAGAACAGATAAGGAATTTAGAAAATAAAAAATAAAGTAGCATTTATTGTGTGCTTATTACTATGTACCAAAGACTATGTTAGAGTCACTCTTTTAAAAGTTTTATCAATCCTATGAGGTTAAAAAGTTATAATCACCCCAGGTATACATCAGTATGCCATGCCCTCAATATTATTGCATGTAACTGTGAGCCTTACAGTTCAAAAATTAAAACTTAGTGGTTATTATATATTTCAAGGGGAGGGG
>JAQZBX010079003.1:0-14040 GCA_029593785.1 Cabassous unicinctus | reverse complement strand
TATGCTGGCTTAAAAAAAAAAAAAAGAAGAAGAAGAAGTTTTAGATTACAGAAAAGTTACATCAAAAGTGATCTCTGGTGATCACTATCTTTATATTAATGTTATAAATTCTTCTATTACTACAATAATAATGTCTACTTTGGTCCATGGTTGCATTCCCCCTTTATGTTTGTTCATTCCTCAATCTTGAGGATTCTGGAATGGTGATGCCTGCTCTGCTTCAGATTAAGAGGGGGTATCATAAGGTTTTGAGATTCATGCATGTTAATGTATGCTGCTAGTTCATTTTCATTGCTATATTACGTTGTACTAAGTAGCATTACATGGTATGGATCCATCACAGTTTGTTTACTCATGTTGAACCAACTTTGCATACCAGGGATAAATCCCACTTGATCATGATATATGATTCTTTTTAATATGCTGTTGAATTAGTTTTGTTAGTATTTTGTTGAGGATTTTTCCATCTACATTCATAAACGGTATTGGTCTGTAGTTTTCAATTCTTGGGTTATCTTTCCTCAGCTTTGGTATTACAGTGACGTTGGCTGCATAGAATGAGTTAGGGAGTGTTCTCTCCTCTTCAATTTTTTGGAAGAATTTGGGCAGAATTGGAATTAAGTCTTCTGGAAATGTTTGGTAGAATTCCCCTGGAAGCCACCTGGTCATGGGCTTTTCTTTGTTGAGGGGTTTTTGATGACTGATTCAATCTCTTTACTAATAATGGGTTTTTTGAGATATTCTATTTCTCCTTGAATTATTTTTGGTAGTTTGTGTTTTTCTAAGACTTTTTCCATTCCATCTAGGTTATCTAATTTATTGGCATATAGTTGTTCATAGTATCCACTTATAGTCCTTTTTAGTTCAACAGGGTCAGTAATAATTTTCCCTTTTTCATTTCTTAATTTGGAAATTTGTATCCTCTCTTTTTTGTCAGTCTGACTAAAATTTTGTCGATTTTATTGATCTTTTCAAAGAATCAACTTTTGGTTTTGTTGATTCTCTCTCTCTCTCTCTTTTTTTTTTTTTTTTTCTATTTCATTTATCTCCTCTCTAATCTTTATTATTTCCTTGCTTCTGCTTGCTTTGGGTTTTGTTTGCTCGTCTTTTTTCTAGTTCTTCCAGTTTTGAGGTTAGGTCTCTGATTGCAGTCTTTCTTTTTTTAAAGTAAGCATTTAGAATGATAAAATTCCCTCTGAGCACTGCCTTCACTGCATCCCATAAGTTTTTTTTTTTTTAATTTATTGAAATATATCACTCAGACATGAACATACATAAACAATAAGTGTATACTAATAGTTGTGAACTTTCAAAACAAACATACATAACATTATACAGGGCTCTCATACCTCACCCTACCACCAATACCTTGCATTGTTGTGAAACATTTTTAACTAATGATTAAAGAGCATCCTCAAAATATTACTACTAACCAAAGTATTTTCCCCCAACCCACCCTATTATTATTATTTTTCATATCATTTATACATCAACATACATAAATAATAAGTGTATAATAAAAGTTGTGAACTTACAAAGCAAACATTCATAACATCATACAGGGGTCCCATACATCAACCCTCCACCAGCATCCCATAAGTTTTGTTAAGTTGTATTTTCATTTTCATTCACCTCAAGGGAAGGGGGGCAGGGGAGGATAGGATAAAAACAATAAAAAAATTTTTTTAAATAAGTTAATTGTTTTTTTAAAAAAGAGTTTGTTGTTTACTTTCTACATGTTTGTGAATTTTCCCTTTCTCCCTCTGTTATTGATTTCTAGCTTCATTCCGTTGTGGTTGGAGAATATATGATGTATGATTTCAATATTTTTTAATTTACTGAGATTTTTTTTGTGACCCAACATATGGTCTATCCTGGAGAAAAATCCATGTGCACTCAAGAATGTGTATTTTGTTTTTGTTGGGTGCAGTGTTCTGTATATGTCTGTTAGGTCTAGGTGGTTTAGTGTATTATCCAAGACGTGTACTTCCTTATTCCTTATTCTGACTAAATGTTCTAACCATTATTGAGAGTGGTGTGCTAAAGTTTCCCACTATGGGACTGTATAGCATGGCAAAATCTCATGTGAAATATGAATACGGGTAAAATTGTATATATAAGACTTTTCTTTGAAACTGAGCAAATGTATGTTAATACTGCAAGATGTTAATATCAGACAACATTATGCTAAGTGAAAGAAACCAGACATAAAGTACTACATATTGTATGATTCCATTTATATAAAATGTAAATATAAATCAATTTATAAATATTAAATTAGATTATTGGTTATGTAGGGCTGGGGAAGGATAGAGGGATTGAGAGGTGACTGCTAAGGTGTGTGGAGTTTCTCTTTTTGGAGTAATGAAATTGTTCTAAAATTTTTTATGGTGATTAATGCACAACATGTGATTATACTAAAAGCCACTGATTATACATTTTGGACAGATCGTATGGTATGTGAATATATCTCAATCATACTGCTTAAAAATAAATAAGTAAATAATGTGCAATAGCAGCTAGAAATAGCAACTATGTACAGCAGGAGAAGCACAGAGAGATTGAGAGGTGATGACTTTTCTTGTTAGTTTTTTCGTTTGTCAGTTTTTGTAAAATTATTATTATTACTTAATAATGAAAATGTTCTAATAATGATTGAAGTGATGAATGCACAACTATGTTATTTTACCAAATACCATTGATTGTACACTTTGGATGAATTGTATGCTTTATTAATATGTATTGATAAATTAGATTTGTTTTTAAAAAGTCTCCTACTATAATGTAGAACCATCAATTTCTCCCTTCAATATGTTGGTATTTTCTTCCTATATTTTGGGGCTCTGCTGTTAGGTGCATATATATTTATAATTGCTACATCTTCCTGTCGAATTGTCCCCTTTATCAGTATGTAATGACCATTTTTGTCCCTTGTAACTTTTTTACTTAAAGTCTATTTTATCTGATATTAATATAGCCACTCCAGCTCTCTTTTGGTTACCACTTGTGTGGCATATATTTTCCATCCTTTCACCCTCAACCTACTTGTATCTTTGGCTTTAAGGTGAGTCTCTTTCAGACGTATATAGTTGGGTCATGGTTTTTTATCCATAATGCCAATTTCTGCCTTTTTCCTAGAGAGTTTAATCCATTTACATTTAAAGTCACTACTGATGATACAGGACTTTCTTCTGCCATTTTGGTATTTAGCCTTTGCAAGTCTTAGATATTTTTTGTGCTTCATTTCTCTTAAAACTACTTTTATATTTATTTGCTTTCTTGTGTTGTACCCTATTGAGTGCCTTCTCATTTCTATCTGGATATATTTTTCATCTGTTTTCCTTGTGGTTTCCATGGGATTAAAATTTAACAGCTTAAAGATATAACAAATATTTTTGGTTTGATACCAACTTAACTTCAATAGCATGTACATATAATTTTTTTTTTTTAATTCTTCACGCCAATGCGTGTTTTTTTTGTTTGGTTGGTTTTTTAACTAGGAGGTCCCAGGGATCGAACCCAGGTCCCTCCAAATGGGAGACGGATGCCCAATCATTTAAGCCACACCCACCCCTACATAAAATTTTTCTATACCATTTTTTGTACTTGTTACCACTTATATCTTTGTACATTTTATGTCTCCAAACCTAGATTTATCTTTACTTTTTAAAAACTTTATTTTGTACATTTAATAATTGAAAACATAAACAATTATAAAGAAAAAGAAAATACAGTTGAATAAAAACATACATTTCTCAATTAAATGTACTGGATGCATATAAATTTTTTTTGAATCATACAATATGTTACACAATATATCTGGTTCATAGTAACACGATCATACAATATTTGTCCTTTTGTATCTGGCTTGCTTCACTCAACATAATGTCCTCCGGGTTCATCCATGTTTTCATATGTTTTATGACTTCATTCTTTCTCACAGCTGCATAATATTCCATCATGTGAATATACCACAGTTTGTTTATCCATTCATCTGTTGATGGACACCTAGGTTGTTTCCAACTTTTGGCAATCATGAATAATGTCGCTATGAACATCGGTGTGCAGATGTCCGTTCGTGTCACTGCTCTCAATTCTTCTGGATCTATACCCAGCAGTGGTATTGCTGAGTCAAGTGGCAAGTCTATATACTTCTTTAGGAAATGCCAAACAGTCCTCCACAGTGGCTGTACCATTCTGATTCCCACCAACAGTGAAGAAGTGTTCCTATCTCTCCACAGCCTCTCCAACACTTGTAGTTCTCTGTCTTTTTAATAGTGGCCATTCTGATAGGTGTGAAATGATATCTCATTGCAGTTTTGATTTGCATTTCCCTAATCATTAGTGATGTTGAGCATTTCTTCATGTGTTGTTGTTTTTTGTTGTTGTTGTTTTTGTTGCTATTTGTATTTCTTCTTTGGACAAATGTCTATTCAAGTCTTTTGACCACTTTTTAATCGGGTTGTTTGTCTTATCATTACTTTTTACGCAAACATAAGTGACCAGGAAGTATGAACAAGAAAAGGCATTGGAGAATTCTCTCCTAGAAAAATAGCTAAAATTGGAAACTGTCTAGAAACTGTTCTAAGGCTTAGGATACTAGGGAAAGCTAGACACCACCCAGAAGAGAAAAGGAAGAAGGACAGGAGTCTTGGCTGGCTAGAAAAAATCCCACTACTAAAGCTTCAGCAGCAGCTGCTGGTACCCATACCCCCACCTTTGGAACAAACAACACTGGGTCCTCTGGCCCCTGGCAGGCAGCTATAGATTGAGGGAGTTGCAAAGTCCCTCTTACCCAAGAATGGAGAGAGGAAGGGACACAACCTACAGTAAATTCAGACTTTGGCCAGCAAATTTGGTCTACTACATTGGAGGGGGTGCACACTTCCAGGCAAGGTGAAGCCATGACATTATTTTCTTTGAGAGTGGGCAGGGAGATAAAGATAATTTGCTTTCTCAAACACCTTCCCTATTGGTCTTGGCTGGTTGCAAAGGATGCAGAGGGAGGGAGGATGTGGCCAGCCAAGGGAGGCGAGTAACTGAGAAAGTTTGTTTGCAAGACTTGGCCCACTGTGAGGACATTGCTTTTGCGTTGGCCACCAGGCAGTGTTACAGTGAATGGGGCCTGAGCTGAGAGGATTGCTGAAGAGTGCCATCTGCTGGCAGACCAGGAAAGTGAATGCAAAGAAGGGAGAGATAGCAAGAAATAAATAAAAGAGGTAATCTAGTGCTTTTGCTGCCCCCATTTCCACAGCCTTTAGAAACTGGCCTGCACCCATTACTGGGTCCTCAGTACTGGTTTGAGCAGTTAAACAGGGGCAATCCTAAATATCTAGAACAAGTTGAACCAAGAACCAAAGAACAGTGGTAGCACACAGCTACTTAACAGCCAATCCCTAGGAAAGAGAGAGAAACTGAACATCAGCGCAAACTCACCATCATGATCAGATGCCTAAACATCAGCAAAAAATTACAAGCCATAGTAAGAAAAAGGAAGAAATAGCTCAAAGGAACAAATCAAAGCTCCAGACTAGACACAGGACTTGAAACGCTCACAAAAATCTCCTAAATCAAATCATGGAGCTGAAGGACAACATGGCTAAAGAAATAAAAGACATTAAGAATACACTGGGTGAGCACAAAGGAAAATTTGAAATATTGTATAGAAAACAGAGCTTATGGGAATGAAAGACAAAATAAATAAGACTGAAAATACGATACAGGTATACAACGGCAGATTTAAAATCATAGATAAAGGAATCAGTGACACGGAGGACAGAACAGCTGAAATTGAAAAGAAAGGAGAACAGTGAGAGAAAAGAATGGAAAAAAAATGATCAAGGGCTCAGGGAGTTGAATGATAGTATGAAGCACACCAACATACATGTTATGGGACTTCCAGATGGAGAAGAGACAGGAAAGGGGGCAGAAAAAGTATTTGAGGAAATAATGGCCAAAAACTTCCCAACTCTCATGAAAGATGACCATATATGTCCAGGAAGCACAGTGTACTTCAATCAGAATAAACCTAAATAGAGCTACCCCAAGACACATAATATGCAGAATGCTGAATGCCAAAGATAAAGAGAAAATTCTGATAGCAGCAAGGGAAAAGTGAAACATCACACACAAGGGATGTCCAGTAAGACTTAGTGCAGATTTCTCTTCAGGAACCATTGAAGTGAGAAGGCAGTGGTATGATATCATAAGGTACTGAAAGAAAAAACTGCCAGTCAAGGATTCTTTATCCTGTAAAACTGTCCTTCAAATACGACAATGAGTTTAAAATATTCACAGATAAACAGAAACTAAGAGAGTTCATAAACAAGAATCCCACTTTGCAGGAAACGCTAAAGGGAGTTCTGCAGCGAGAAAAGAAAAGAAAAGAAAGGGAGGCTTGGAGAAGAGGGTAGAAGTGAAGACTATCAGAAAGGGTAACCAAAATGGTAAAAAGACAGACAAAAAGAGATATGACATATGAAAGTCAAAGGATAAAATGGTTGAAGTAAGTAATGCATTTACAGTAATAACACTGGATGTTAATGGATTAAACTCCCCAATCAAAAGACATAGGTTGATAGAATGGGTAAGAAAATATGAGCTGTCCATATGATGTCTGCAGGAACTCACTTTAGACCCAAGGATGCAAATAGACTGAAAGTGGAAAAAGATATATCACACAAACAGTAACTAAAAGAGAGCAGGGGTAGCTATATGGTGTCACACAAAAGAAACTATAAATGCAAAAAAAAAAGTGATAAGATATGCAGAAGGCCATTATATATTAAGAAAAAGGACAGTCCACCAGGAAGGAGTAACAGTCATAATATCTATGCACCAAACCAGGGGGCCCCAAAATACACGAGGCAAACTCTGGCAAAACTGAAAGGAGAAATAGACGTCTCTACGGGAATAGTGGAGACTTCAACATGCTACTCACTTCAATATATAGAACAACTAGGCAGAAGATCAACAAGGAAAGAGAGAACTTGAACAAAATGATAAACAAGCTGGACCTGACAGACATATACAGAACATTACACCCCAAATCAGCAGGTTATACATTCTTCTCAAGTGCTCATATATCTTTCTCAGGATAGGCCACATGTTGGGCCACAAAGCAGCTCTCAATGAATTTAAGAAAATTGAAATTATTCAAAGCACCTTCTCTGATCATAATGGAATTAAGCTGGAAATCAATAATAGGTGGGAAAGGGGCATATTTTCAAATATATGGAGGCTAAACAGCACACTCCTAAACAATCAGTGGGTCAAAGAAGAAATTGCAAGAGAAATTAGTAGATATCCCAAGACAAGTGAAAACAAGAACAGAACTTATCAAAACTTATGGGATACAGTGAAGGCAGTGCTGAGAGGGAAATTTATAGCCCAAAATGCCTGTATTAAATATGAAGAAAGAGCTAAAATCAAAGCTCTAACTTAACAACTGGAGAAACTAGAAAAAAAACAGCAAATTAATCCCAAAGCAAGGAGAAAGAAAGAAAGAACAAAGATTAGAACAGAAATAAATGAAATTGGGAACAAAAAAAAATTAGAGAAAATCAACAAAATCAAAAGCTGGTTCTTTGAGAAGATCAATAAAATTGACAAAATCCTTAGCTAGACTAACAAAGGAAAAAAGAGAGAAGGTGCAAATAAATAAAACCAGGAATAAAAGGAGGGACATTATGACTGACCCCACAGAAATAAAAAGGATCATAAGACGATATGATGAGAAACCGTATGCTAGCAAATTAGACAATCTAGATAAAATGGACAAGTTCCTAGAAATGCACAAACAACCTACACTGACTCTATAAGAAATACAGGAACTCAACATAACAATCACAAATAAAGAAATTGAATTAGTCATCAAAAATCTTTCAAAAAAAAAAAAAGTCCAGGACTAGATGTCTTCACAGGTGAAGTCTACCAAATATTTTGAGAAGAATTAATACCAATCCTGTTTAAATGCTTCCAAAAAATTGAAGAGGCAGGAAAATTACCCAACACATTTTATGACATCAGTATCACCCTAATACCAAAGCCAGATAAAGATACTGCAAGAAAAGAGAATTCCAGACCAATCTCTCTAATGAATTTAGATGTAAAAATTCTCAACAAAACACATGCAAATCAAATCCAACAGCATATTAAAAGAATTATAGACCACAATCAGGTGGGCTTTATTCCTGTTATGCAAGGGCAGTTCAACATAAGAAAACCAATTAACATAATACACCACATTAACAAATCAAAGGATAAAAACCACATGATCATCTGATTGATGCAGAAAAGGCATTTGACAAAATACAGCATCCTTTTTTTAAAAAAATACTTTGAAAGGTAGGCTTAAAAAGAAAGTTCCTCAACATAATAAAGGCCATGTATGAAAATCCCATGGCCAACATTGTACTCAATTGAGAGAGTTTGAAAGCTTTTCCTCTAAGATCAAGAAAAAGATAAGGCTGTCCACTGTCACCATTATTATTCAACATTGTGCTAGAAGCTCTAGCTAGAGCAATTAGACAAGAAAAAGAAATAAGTCTTTTCCAAATTGAAAAAGATGAAGTAAAACTTTCACTCTGTGCAGATGACATGATCCCATATTTAGAAAATTCTGAAATAAATACAGCAAAGCTATTAGAGCTAATAAATGAGCTCAGCCAAGTGGCACGATACAAGATCAACACACAAAAAATCAGTAGCATTTCTATTCACTAGTAATAAGCAAGCTGAGCAGGAAATCAAGAAAAAAAATTCCATTTACAATAGCAACAAAAAGACACAAATATCTAGAAATTAATTTAACCAAGAATGTAACAGATCTATATTCAGAAAACTACAAAACAGTGGTAAAAGAAATCAAAGAAGACCTAAACAAATGGAAGGACAGTCTAAGTTCATAGATTGGAAGACTAAACATTGTGAAGATAGCAATTCTACCCAAACTGATTTATAGAGTCAGTGTGATCCCAATAAAAATTCCATCAGCCTACTTTACAAAAATAGAAAAGTCAATTACCAAGTTTATTTGGAAGGAAAAGGGGTCCCAATAGCCAAAAACATCCAAAAAAAGAAGAGCAACGTCAGAGAACTCACTTTCTGAACTTGAAGTGTATTAAAGCTACAGTGGTCAAAACAGCATGGTATATTGGCATAAAGACAGACACATTGATCAGTGGAATCGAATTGAGAGTTCAGAAATAGACCTGCACCTCTATGGTCAACTATTTTTGATAAGCCTACCAAGTCCACTTCTCCGGGACAGAACAGTCTCTTCAACAAATGTTTCTGGGAGAACTGGATATCCTAACCAAAAGAATGAAAGAGGACCCCTTCTCACTTC
Organism: Cabassous unicinctus; assembly: GCA_029593785.1. NCBI lineage: Eukaryota > Metazoa > Chordata > Mammalia > Cingulata > Chlamyphoridae > Cabassous > Cabassous unicinctus. The sequence goes on along the minus strand of JAQZBX010079003.1, from coordinate 4,691 downwards.
CTATACAAGAATCAACTCAAAGTGGATCAAAGACCTAAATATAAAAGCCAGGACCATAAAAACTCCTAGATGATAACATAGGGAAACATCTACAAGACCTTGTAGTAGGTGGAAGTCTCTTAAACCTTATACCCAAAGCATGAGCAACAAAAGAAAAAATGAATAAATGAGACCTCCTCAAAATTAAATACTTCTGCACTTCTAAGGACTTTGTGAAGAGGGTAAAAGGGCAGCCTAGATAATGGGAGAAAATATCTGGAAATCACAAATCCTGCAAGGGTCTGATATCCATGATATATAAAGAGAACCTACAATTCAACAATAAAAAGAAAAATGACCAGTTTAAAAAATGGGCACAAGATCTGAATAGACATTTTTCTAAAGAAGAAATACGAATGATGCAAATAGACATGAAAAAATGTTCAACATCACTGGCTATTAGGGAAATACAAATAAAAGCTACAATGAGATATCATTTCACACCTACTAGAATAGCTAGTATTAAAAAAGACAGAAAACTGCAAGTGTTGAAGAGGATATGGAGAGATAGGAATGCTTATTCACTGTTGACATGAATGTAGAATGTTACAACCACGGTGGAAGTCAGTTTGGCAGCTCCTAAGGAAGTTATATATATAGATCTGCAATGATACCCCGCAATATCATTACTAGGTATATACCCAGAAGATCTGAGAGCAGGTACGCGAACAGACACATATACACCGATGTTCATAGCAGCATTATTCACAATTGCCAAAATATGGAAACAATCCAGCTGTCCATCAACTGACAAATGAAAAAACAAACTGTAGTATATACACATGGTGGAATATTATTCAGCTGTAAGAAGAAATGAAATCGTGAAGCATATGACAACATAGATGAATCTGGAGGACATTATGTTGAATGAAGCAAACCAAGAACAAAAGGACAAACATGTATGACTTTGCTATTATGAACTAAATACAATAGGCAAACTCATGGCATTAATAGCTAGAATATAAGGCACCAGAGAACAGAATGGAGTTAGAGAATGGAGAGATGAGGTTTAACCTGTGCGGAATTGTTAAAAAGTTGTTTGTAAATATTCAGAAATGAATGGAAATGATGAAAGCACATCATAGAATTTGTAATTACTAGTGCTAACATATGGCTATGATAGTGGTTTGTTTCTTGTTTTTTTCTTTTTCTGGAGTAATGAAAATGCTCTAATATTGATTGAAGTGATGAATGCACAACTCTGTGATTATACCAAAAGCCATTGATTGTACAATTCAGATAAATTTTATGATTTATGAACCAAAAAAATAATAGGGAGAGTTGGGAGAAATTACACCAAATGTAAAATATGGACTATAGTTAGTAGTAATACTTTGATCATGCTCTTTCATAATTTGTAAGAAATGTTTCACAACAATGCAAGTTATTGGTAGTGGGGTGATGTATGGGAGCCCTGTATGATGTTATGTATGTTTGTTTTGTAAGTTCACAACTTCTACTATATGCTTATTGTTTATGCATGTTCATGTATGAATGATATACTTCAATAAATTTTTAAATGAAAAAAACAGATTACCAATGAAGAGAGAGGCAGCTTCTAACAAATTAATATTTAGTTTTTGTTGTTATACTAATATTTAATTTTGATTTCATTTACAGACTAAGTTCATAGTTTGAGGCCAATTTTAATAGGTAAAATTATTTATCATTTTGAAGTTTTAAAAATATTGTTTTGTCATTTGTAAATTTCACTTTTCTGGTTAAGGCTACTTCAGATATAAAAGGTATCAAACTGCCCAAAAATACTTTGGAGCTGTTGCTACATAGACAGACAATATGTCCTTTTAAAGAATCATCTGCGCCCCCCCTCTATATGGTTTTGTATCTTCTTTTACACTTAAATTATCATGAACATGTTCTCATTTTTTCAAATATTATTTGACCATGTAGAAAATACAAGTCAAAGAAAAAAGTCCACCTGAAATCTTGCTACATTAAAATAACACTTAATATTTTGGTATTTATCCTTCTAGGCTTTTTTCATGTGCCAGTAGCACGCATGCATGTGCACGCGTGCACACACACACACACACACACACACACATACACACAGAATGTATTCTTGTGGTTTCCTTTTTTTCCCTCAATGTATTTTGAATGTTTTACCATTTCACTATTTTTTAAAGTATTTTTAGTGGTAGCATGATCTTTTATTAACGGTTTCCTATTCTTATATATTTGTATTGAATTAATAAATTGTATTTTCCTATTAAAAATAGTGATCCAGTGAACACTCTTGTAAGTAAAAAAAAAAAAAAAAAAGAATTATCTGCCTTTTGACTTGCATTTTATGATCAAATTTTTAAAAATTATCAAGTTAGATATTACATTAAGAGAAGAATCCATCTCAAAATGTGAATCATGAACCTTGATAGTGATTTAAAGTAATTATTTCTCTTATTTAAATATCCTGATTTGAATGTAAAAATGTTTGCTAAAATATGATTAATGTTCTCCCTATTTATTTAAGAAATATGATATCTCAAACTTTTGATTATGGTGTACCCATTAATCCATTACACATTTTGAAATTTAGGTTAAACCAGTAATTCAAAAAAGCTTTGCTTGTTTGTTGTTGTTGTTGTTGTTTTTGAGGTACCAGTGGTTGGGAATTGAACCCGGGACCTCGTATGTGGGAAGCCAGTGCTCAACCACTGAGCCACATCAGCTTCCCAAACAAAATCATTTTTTTTGTTGTTGTTGTTGTTGTTTTTATATTTTTTTCTCTCCCTTGCACACCTTGGTTTTATAATGGTTTTGGTTTTTTTAAATATATTTTTTCTCACCTGCACGCCTTTACCAGGAGGCCCCGGGGATCAAACAAAGGTCCTTCCATATGGTAGATGGAAGCCCAATCACTTGAGCCACATCTGCTTCCCTATCATTTGTCTTTGCTTGTTGTTTGTTTCTTTGTTTTTTCAGGAGGCACTGGGAACCGAACCCAGGATCTCCCATGTGGAAAGCAGGCACTCAACTGCTTGAGCCACATCCACTCCCTGAGCTTTGCCTGTTTTTGATGTATTCTGGGTGATTTCTCAGATTGATATTCTCTCTCTACCTGCATATAAGCTAATCTTTAAGCCATTTTTCACTTATTTTATTTTTAATTTCCAGAAGTTCTATTTGGTTTCTTTCAACCCTGCCTAATGTCTGTCTCTCTCTCTTTTTTAAAAGATTTATTTATTTTACTTTCATCCATTTTTAACCCACCCCCCGTTTTTTTGCTGTTTTGTGTCCATTTGCTGGGCAATTCTCTGTGTCTGTTTCCTGCCCTCTCTTCTCATCCTTCTCCTTCTGTCTTCACTGGGATTCGATTCTGGGAAACTCCAGTGTGGGAGAGAGGCATTCTGCCACCTGCACCACCTTAGTTCCTGGTTTTTCTTTGCATCTCGTCTTGGCTCTCCTTTAGTGTCACTCTCCTGTTATGTCATCATCTTGCTGCGTGGCTCAGTGGGGCCTGGCGGCTCACCTGTACACGGGGCCTGACAGCACGCCTTCTATATTTTTCTTTATTTTACCGGGAGGTCCGGGGATTGAACCCAGGTCCCTCCAAATGGTAGACAGACGCCCAACCATTTGAGCCACATCCACCCCACCCCAATCTCTCTTGATGTTCTCTTGTTCCTTTGGCAAACTTTTGATATCTTTCATATTTCTCTAAACATTTTAAAATACTTATTTTATATTCTGTATCTGATAATTCTAGTAGCCTCCCTGTGTGGGCCTGATTATGCTGTGTATTATTTCTGTTGGTTCACATTCATAATGGCTTATTTCCTCCTGCATTTGAGGATTATTTATTGTGTGAATTCCTATTCCTTGAAAACGTATCTGTGAGAATTGAGGCCTGCATGAAAATATTTTCCTCTATGGGAGATTTGTGTTTTCTTTTCTCAGGCACTTGGGGGCACTACAAACCCAGCATCACTTTAAGTTTAGACTTGAAGATTTTTTTTTGAAGCAGAGTTATGAGGCATCACTTCCAAGTGGGTCCAGCCCTGTGGTCAGGAGATAGGTATCCTTATTGTCTTTTCCTATTGGTGGGATTTTTTTTGTTCACCCTCAGGGAACCCCAGATTTATCTGGGGGATTCCGATCTAACCTCCTTGCCCCCCTGTGGTAGACTGAATTATGTACCCCAATCTAGATATGTTCTTAAGTTGAATCCACATTCCTATGGGCATGAACCATTGCCAACAGGAGCTCTTGAAGATGTTGCTTCAGTTAAGGTGTGGCCCAACTGAGTGAGGGTGGGCCTTAATCCAGGTTACTGGAATCCTTGGTAAGCAGAAGAAATTCAGATACAGAGGAAGCCGCAGGGAAGAGCTGGAAGCTGACGTCAGCAGGAACCCTAAGAGAAAGGAGAGGACATGGTTATGTGTCGGGGGAGCCAAGGAACCCAAGGACTGCCGGCAAATTAAAATGCTACCAGTTGGGGGGGCAGATGTGGCTCAAATGGTTGGGCATCCGTCTGCCATATGGAGGGACCTGGGTTCGATCCCCGGTATCTCCTGGTAAAATAAAAAAAAATATATATATATATATATAGAAGGCACATGGGTTGCCAGGCTCTGTGTGCCGGTGAGCCGCCAGGCCCCGGGAGCCATGCAGCAAGATGATGATGTAAAAGG
>JAQZBX010079002.1:0-14031 GCA_029593785.1 Cabassous unicinctus | reverse complement strand
TCTGGGGATTAAGGATCCTTTGCCATAAAACTCATTTTGTGTCTCAGCAGTGCAGGGATTGGGGATGGAAAAAGTCGCCAGTTTTTGTGTGTGTTTTGTGTATAAAGTGGATTTTCCACTGTAATCCAACCACCTAAGTTTATCAGGTGCTTCACTAAGGAAGCCTAGTTTTTTAAGCACAATAGCAAAACCATCAGCTCTGTATTTTCTCCTGTTTCATTACAGTAGCTGCTCGTGGGGACTAGGAAAAATTCTTCCAACATACTTTAAGGCCTAAAGTCTTAGTTCCCCATTCTCCTACCTTTATAGATTCACAAGCCTTTCTCACCTGGGTGTCATAGATAAACAATTGTTTGGGGAATTGAATTTAATGAACTTATTTAACTTTGTAACTCATCTTTGCTTTATTAACTTTATCAAGGTGGTGGCTTTAGTGAATATAATGGAAAACTAGATCAAGCTGAAGCCTCCTTTTATAATGCTTCTCAACCAGAGGGAATGCTGAAGGGGAAACATTCTGACAGTGTGGCAGGGTGATTTTCTTCCTTGTGGCCACTTACAGTGGATATTTATTGTACTTGACCCTTTTATGCCCTGGAATGCTGTGAGGGTTACCATGTTGAATTTGTGCAGAAGCTAAAAGCACCGGATGTGCCAGAGATGCAATTTGTGATTACGTTTGCACTGGATTGTGATTTGAACAGGACACTTATGACTAATGAACTCTTTCTTTTGAGGTGGTGAGGGGTGTAAATCAAGACTTCACACCCCACCCTTGTAGCTCAGAGAATCTAGGTGTAGCCGAGGCTGATGTGGGGAGCTGCAGACAGCTGGACGTCCTAACACCCATCAGACCTTTGCAAGAAGTGGAAGGTGAATGCAGAGGACTCTGAAATGCCACCCAAGAGCCTTTTAAAATAAATAATTTTTTAAAATGCTACTTAAAGGAGTCACTGCAGAAGCATGAAAAAAAAAAGACCCAATTGGGTGGGTGGGTGGGGGGCAAGGGTTTACAGAGTAACAACTTCTGTGTTGTTGTAAATTACCTCATCTGTATACCTTGTATTGGGACACTTTATTTCTCAGCACTACCTGTGTCTGCATTGCTTAGATGGCAGGAAATGGAATGCCAATATAAGACAGTTGTGTTGGCAATTACTCTGAAAGGTTTTTTAAGTATTTTTTAACTTTGTTTGAAGTGGCCCTTTTTTTTAAGTTTGAGTCAGAAGCCCTCCCCCACCCTTGATTTATTGGTTGTAATTGTATTGTAATTGATATAACTAAAACATAACTGTGCTGGGAAGAAGTTGTGCCATGAAGGTCTTTAATTTTTTTTAAATAAAAACATTTAAACAAATGAAATGTCCCTGCAGCCTGAGCAATATGCTTCTCTGACCGACACCGTGTGGCTTAGTTTTCATGTGTTTTGAATTCAGTGTTGGGTTGATGGCTTTGGTAAGTGGGATGGGTTAAGGTTGGTTGAAGAGTACTGGTAGCTGGGAGTTTTTGACATTAAGGTCCAGTGAAGGGTGCTTAATGTTGTTTGCCAAACAGGACTGGTCTCATTCCTGCCCTTGTCACATGTACTTGGCTACTTGGCAAGTTATTTAAACTTCTCAGTCAGTTTCATCATTTGTAAAATAGGGCCACTGCTTTCTTGGGATTGATTTAAGAGTGTATGTCAGATGTCTGCAACTTTTAGGCTCTTGATAAACCAAAATCTCCTGGCCCTCTAGTATCAAGTATTAGTCCCTGGTCCTGACTTTGACAATAATTCACAGATCTATGGCAAAAGCCCTTCAGGCCTCCTTTTCAACACTGACATTGATTTATAGAAAGTTTAGTGGTGTTTAAATGTATAGAAAGTTTAGTGGTGTTTAAATGTAACGTCCACTGAGACAGTTGTTTTAGCAGAAAAGGCCACTGAGTCAACAAATGGCAGGAAGTTCTGTGCAAAGCCAGCCTTAGAGATAACCCCAGCTCGGCAAAGCTTTGTACTAGTGAGCTTATGGGAACATATTTGGCACCTTAAATAGAAACCACCCAAAGGCTGATAAAAGAGGTAAAGCAGTTTACCTGTTTATCAACACCAGTTTACCTGTTTACCAATGCATCAATACACTTGAATTGCTATTTGTTCTTTCTCATTTAGCCACAGTAAAATATTGAAATCAGAGAAAATGCCAGCATCTAAAATTTCTTGTTTCCCTTAAATGTTCATTGCATGCTATTTTATGGCGTCTGTATATTATTAATATTGGGGATCGAGAAGTATGGTTTAGATGAAAGAAATCATTGTGTCGTATCTTGCCTCTGAAATGTCCTTCTAACTTTCATGAACTTTAATTTCTAATGTATTTGTTCCCATTTTATAGATGAAACAGGAGAATTAAATTGTTAGAATGGGCTTGTCAGATACAGAGGAATATTATTTTGTAAAAATAGATCTTCCAGGGGAGTGAAAGTAGCTCAGTGGTTTGAGCACCTGCTTCCCATGTATGAGGTCCCAGGTTCAATCACTGGTACCTCCAAAAAAAACAAAACAAAAAAATAGATCTTCCAGGGTATGGCTTATTATTATAGTTCTAAAAGTAGTAGAGGAAATTGAATATTGGTTGACAGCTTTGGGGATTTTAATTTCCTCTCAGTCTTTAAATTTCATCTTGCTTCACCTATTATCAGTGTGGTTATAATTTAAACTACCACTTGAGCATCTCTCAAAATCTAGTTTTGTTACCATTGCCCACAGATTGCTACCAGCAGATCTTCTCTTGTGATTAGAATTGGGTTTGAGAAGTTGTTTATTATTCTCTAATCCTTGCGTACCCCTGCTGGTAATTGCCTCCTCCCTTGTGCCTCATCTTTACATCAGTGATAAGCAATCTAGAGAAGTTGTGTTCTCAGGGTCATTTACTAGTTGAGGAAAAGGGTAACCAAAAGGCTTTCAAAGATCATAGTCCTTGGTACCCTTCTCAAAAAGTGCATCTAATAACCTTAATCCTAACTGATGCTCTACCCTATCTGAATTCCCCTCTTCTGCTTCCCCTATTGCCATCACTACTCCCTTGCCTTTCTTTTTCCTTAATCAACTATCTTAATTTTTATTGTATCTTACTTATTGTCTGTCTCCCATCCATATGTAAACTCCCTGTGACAGAAACCTAGTATGTCTAGTTTACCAAAGGTCTTTAAAAACAAAAAGAAGAAAGCAAGAAAAAGTGGGCCCAATATCCCTTAGGATTGAAGAGAATGAATACACAGGAAATGGTAGCTCCCTCTTCCTCCCAATGCCACCCTCTTCCCCCCTTCCCCCCCACAATAAGTGAATGAAAATAATGTTGCATAAACAGCATCTCTACCATTATGAGAGGAACCTTGCCCTTAGGTTTGCAACTCTTAATTATAAGCCACAGGGCAGACCGAATTAACATGACCAAAAAATATTTGTTTAATGAGCCCTTAGTGAAATCCTGGGTGGCTGAAAGCTCAGCAACCATCCTGACCGATTTAAGTAGACTTAGATGCTGAAATCTCCATGCTTTCTACCACTTGTATACAATAATATGAAACTGAGACTTCAAGTAGAAAAGATGTCTAGAGGGTGTCTGGTTCTAGTGTTGATCTTATGTAAGACAAGTCCTTTCTAGTCGTTAGTAATTGCTTTACTGTGATTTTGTGCTAAATTTAACCACTTTAGAAAGGCAACATAGTGGAACTGCAAATGTCCTGCTTCTAATCAGTTTTCCCGTCTGCCTATGTGATTTAGCATCAATTACTTTATCACTCTTGATCTTTTCTTCGCAAGTGATTTGACTTAGGTGACTTCTTATGTCCCAAGCATTTCCTTAAAATATTATTGTAGAGTATTTCAGATATATAATAAGCTGTACCACACCTGCTTACCTACTGCCCAACTTAGGTCTATATTACCAGTATAGCTGAGGCCCCCTATTGGCTCTTTCCTAGTCATATCTTCTTTTCCTCCCTGACCCAGAGGTCCTAATATTTTCTTCCGTCTGTAAATTTGGGGTGAGGGTGGTTTTCTGATTAGATGATAAATGTCTGGGAAGTGTCTAGCACAGTGTCTGGCACATAATAGAGTTGGACCAAATGTTGGTTTCTACTCTGAATTGTATGTGCAATAAAAGAATGACACCTCTATAGCGATGCCATAGATTTGTGCATTTATTCTGAGTTTTCCAGCAGATGGCAATACAGTGTCTTGTTCTAGGGGGGAAAAATCCATACAGTATGACAGGTTTTCAATAGATGCCAGTCAAGTTTCTAATTTGTACAAAGGCCAGCATTACTGTTCCCATCCTTCCCCCTCTTCCTAAGATTCTGTCTTCTCTGAATTTTTAATTTCTCTACTGAAAGCCAAATATTTTTGTACTGTAGCAAATTGCAAACTGGATTTGCCTCCCGGCAGCCATAATCACCAGGGATTCTTATTGGCCTCAATGTAAGAAGCTTTTCTCCAGGGACCTCCAGATAGGAGCTTACAGGATGGCCAGCCCATTTCTTGGAGAAGTTCCTGAGGGGATTGGGTATTTCTGCATCAGCTTCACTCTTGCATCACTTGCTTTTGTACAGTTTTCTTGGCTCCTCTAAAAAGAAAAAGGGAAACAGCAGCAGCTGGTAAGTAGTTTCTCGATTCCACCCTGTGAGTCAGTCTCAGCTATAGGTAAATATTTGTAGCCATATCTAGAAAGGAGGGAGCTTGCTGGTTTCTGTTGAACAGTTCCAGGAATTCAACAGTGAACTTACAGTGGAAAAACTCAGATACCGTCAGCTTTCCATACCCTGATGTATACCTCACTCTGATCCCCATTCACCACACAATTCCATCCTCTCAGCCTTGAATACCTTATCCACTCTTCTGACTTTCTGGAAGTCATTTGTTCATAGAGATACCCTTCAGTTCAACAAACATTTGTTGGTGTCTGTTAGCCTAGCCCTTTATGAAGCACTGGGGACTGAGAAAGATGAGGCATAAGCCCATGGGGAAATGCATCTTATTAAAAAGTGGAAAGGGAGACATGGGAGGTCCTGGTTTCAGTTCCTGGTGCCTCCTGAAAAAACAAAAATGAACAAGCGAAACAAAAAGAAAACTAAGGGAAGCTGATGTGGCTCACTGGTTGAGCTCCAGCTTCCCACATACGAGGACCCTGGTTCAGTACCCAGCCCCCTGTATCAAAAAAAAAAGGTGGAAAACAAAATTTTACTAATGGAATAATTTAAACTGTGTAAAAAAAAAAACCCTAGTGAAAAATAAGGTTTCCAATCAACATGGTGGACTGAGCTGACTCAAATAGGTACCTTCCTCCTACTCCAGTACATGGAGATGCTGTCTAAAACAGGTTCTTAACCTTTTTAGTTCCACGGACCCCTTTACCAGTCAGGTGAAAACCATGAGCCCTTTACTAAGTCACACTAATACTGTGTGTTATTTAATAAATATATCATACCTTCATTAACATCCCCACGAGAATAATGTTTTTTTTTAATTTTAATTCAAGCTCACGGACCCCTTGTTAAGAATCCCTGGTCTAAAATAATATAATTTACTTTGAAATAAATAGCCAATTTCAAAGAAAGAAATGGAAATTCCCAGTAGCAAAAAGTGAAAGTAAGAGGATATTGAAGTCATAGTGGGAGCTGATGTGACTCAAGCGATTGAGTGCCTGCCTCCCACATGGGAGGTCCCGAGTTCTGTTCCCGGTGCCTCCTGAAAAAACAAACACAAACAAGCAAAACAAATTTAAAAACCAACTTAGGGATGCTGATGTGGCTCAGTGGTTGAGTGCCAGTTTCCTACATACAAGGTCCCGGGTTCAATCCCAGTACCTAAAAAAAAAAAAAGTGACCACCAGGAGGACACCAAGCCTGGGTACAGGTGGGCCTCAGGGGCTAGGGGCTAGGGTTTGAATGGCCCCAGGGAGACAGCCTCAGGGCCTTCCACATTAGGAAGTTTAACAGCCCCGTGGCACTTGAAAAGGCTGCCTCTGGGGGGGGGGCGGAATAAGTGGGAGAAAACAAAAGATTAACTGCAGTTGGCTGTGGGAGGTGAGGTTATGGTTGATGTCGCAGAAAAACCTTGACTGGGGAGTCTGGTCAGGAAAGCCTTCCTGTGGATGTTAAAGCTGAGATCCAGCTTAGCATGTTGTAGCTGCCGGGGCCTACACTGGCATCAAAACCTATGTCTCCTGGCTCAGTTTTACTTCTCAGACAATCAATGCACAGCTGTGCTGCCAAGGAGCCCTGTCCAGGTTTCTAGCCAATCATTACAGATAAACATTTTCTTTACTCTTCCTCTCACTCTCTAGTCCTTTCTAAAGCAATTATCCTCACACGGATCTGCAGGTAAACTATGGTCTTACTGATCTAGACAGTTCAGCTAAACAGCTCTGCTTCAGGTTGAGGGTTGGTTGGGCTTGGCTGCTTCCTGTGAACTGGACTCAGGTTGCCCCATGTGGCTCCTTCTGGGTCCCACGCTGAAGTAGCAGTAGCAGCCATCCAGGGCATGCTCTTCACATGGTGAATCGCTGGAGCACAAGAGGCCAAATGAAATCACACAAGCACATTCCAAGCCTCAGCTTGTGTTGCATCTGCTATCCTCCCATTGGTAAAAGCAAGTCACATAGCCAAACCCAACATCAATGGGGCAGGCAGGTATACGCCTCCCTCAGTGGGAGAGATTTGTAGTTACATGACAGGTTGTGTGTGCATAATCTTACTGCAGGGAACTAAACTGAAACCAATGATAAAGTTGGCTATATATATGGAACATATATATGGCTATATACATGGAAGACCCCATATATTACATATGTATATATGCATGGAAAGCAAGATTGGAAGGATTTACACCATCTATTAACTGGTTATCACTGAGGGGTGAGAATCATAGATAATTTGATTTTTTTTGATCATCTGTTAAATATATGTGTTATATATGAGTTATGTATATATGTATTCATCAGTGAGAATTCATGTTTTCAAACTCAGAAATCAACTCAATCAGGCTTTGATGCTTTTTTAGTGGGATGTCTGTAATAATGCCTAAAATTGAAAAATCAACAACTAGTACTGTGTGCATGTTATTTTGAGATATAAAGGTAAGCAAACTGCAGAAGAGTTAGTTCTGAAAGTGGGGAATTGGAAGGACATAGTATGTTTAATACTTTGATAAAAATATAAACCAAATTGGGAGGGGAGGTAGTGGGTATTTATTTTGAATGCATCCACTTCTTCCCTCATTCCCAACTTCTAACTCCCTCATCCGGGCCACAATTCTTTCTTGCCTGGATTACCACAGCCCATAACTGGTCTTGATGCCTTCCTACCTCTCAATTCCTCTAATTTCATCTTCCACCCTGCAGCCAAAGAAATCTTTCAGAAACATAAATCCTTTCATCTCAGTCCCTTGCTTAAAAGCCTCTCAAGGATCCAGATTACAGACAATGTTGGTTGTCTCCCCACTAGCTATTCCTCCCTTCCTCTTTGTTAACAGAGCACTAACTTGAGGGGTAGAGGTGGGGGTGGGGAGGTTTGTTCACCCTGCCCTTGTGTGACTTAGGTGTAATTGTGACTGGTTTAGAGGTGGGCACATGAAGGGAGGTCTTCTGGACAACTGAGGGCAAAAGGCAACCACCTGGCCCCAATCTCAGAAGATACAGGTGTGAGATGGAAGACACATGAGCCTAGTGACTTGGGGTAAACACAGCTGGACACTGGTATAAAGAGCTGGCACTGGTCAGAGTGGCCTCAGACTGCAGGGGATTTTCACCCTCTTCACGGTTTTTTACTATGAACACTCAACGAATAATTGAAAACTTTAATAAAATGTCCCTTGTAAAGATCTGGGGAAGGAAACAGCAGCTGGCCGTGGGAGAATTGGGAGATGCCACCCATACCCTTTTCCCCTATCTCCTGTATTGGACAAAAGCCTTAATCTGTGGGGGGAAGGGCAACAAGCACTGTCACCCTACACTGGTGACACCTCATAGCATCTATGAGAAGGAAATGGGGAGAAGAAAAAACTCCTGAGCAGAGGCAGGAAGGAATATATGCTGGACCCAGAACAGCTGTGGGAAGAACAGGAGCACTAAGGCCATGTCCCCAAGAACCAGGGCACAATGCCTAAGATAGAATGTCCACCTCCCCTCACCTACCATTACTAAGTTAACTAGCATCATGTCAAATAAAAATGGACAATAGAATACTGCTGAAAGAGGGACAGGAGAGGGCATGGAAAGAAGACCCTCTTTGAGGGACAGCACAAAGGGAAAACCTAAAGCTGAGGGTGAAGCAAACATTGATGGAAAAAAAAAAACCTGGAAAATCAGCCTGTACCCTAAATACAAATTTTCAGGGAGCAGATGTGGCTCAAGCAGTTGGGCACTCGCCTCCCACGTGGGAGGTCCCAGGTTCAGTCCCTGGTGCTGCCTAAAAAAGACAAGCAGACGCCACAACCAGCAGATGACACAGCCAGTGAGGAATGGATGTCGCTCAGGTGGTTGGGCACTTGCGTCCCACGTGGGAGGTCCCAGGATTGGTTCCTGATGCCTCCTAGAGAAGATGAGCAGACAGGTGAGGGAGCCATCTCGGGAGGGGAGGTAGTAAGTATATAAATAAAATATTTATTAAAAAACTTTCATTAGAGGAATTTGAGGCCTGTGGTGCATCAGGGGTAACCACAGCAACAATATTGATATGGTAAAAGCTCTAACAAAAAGGTGAACAACATGCAAGATCAGTTCATAAGCTCAGCAGAGAAATGGAAACTAAGAATCAACTGGAAATGCTGTAAATGAAACTAGAAATACTAACAGAGATGAAGAATGTATTTGGGGAAGCAGTTGTGGCTCAAGTGATTGGGCTCCTGTCTACCATATGGGAGGCCCTGGGATCAATTCCCAGGGCCTCCTGGTGAAGGCAAGCTGGCCCGCGCAGTGTGGAGAGCTGACGGCCCGCGCAGGGCATGGAGAGCTAACGCAGCAAGATGACACAACAAAGGGAGACAAGCAAACCCACGAAAACGCGCAGCAAATGGACACAGCGAGCAAAGCAGCAAGGGGGGGGGGTGAGATAGATAAATAAAATCTTTTTTTAAAAAAATGTATTTGATGTGCTCATCAGTAGACACAGCCAAGGAAAGAATGAGTGAACCTGAAGAAAGGTCAATAAAAATCCACAAAGGGGATACAAAGGGGGAAAAAGGTGGAGGGAAAAGATGCAGCACCCAAGAGTTATGGGGCAAAATCAAACGTATAATTTGATTCCCAGAAGGAGGAGAGAGAGAAAACAAGGCAAAAGAAATATTTAGAGAAATAAAAGTTGGGGATTTTCCAAAAGTAAGGACAGACATCAAGCCACATATCCACATAAGCTCAGAGAACAAGCAAATTTAATAACTTTAAACACAAACATCATATTCAAAATTCTAAAACAAAGACAAAGCAAAAATCTTAAAAGCAGCCAGAGGAGAAAAGACATTACAGAGGGACAAAGTTAAGAATTATAGCAGACTTCTCATCTGGAACCATTCAAGCTGGAAAACAATGGAGTGAAAAACTTGCCAACTTAGAATTCTATACTCAGTGAAAATTTCTTTCAAAAATGAAGAAATAAAGCCTTTCTCAGACAAAAAAGAGAAAAATGGAAGTCATTGCCAGAAGACCTACTCTACAAGAAACGTCAAAAGTTCAATAGTAGCGATGAATAGTAGCAACTAATTGTATACGTATGGCATATGTAAAAGTAAAAAATACAGCTAAACAAATTGTGGTATATCCATACCATGAAATACTACTCACAAAAAGGAGTAAACTTGATACATGCAAAAATGTGGAATGATCCATAATAATTATGGTACATGAAAGAAGTCAGACAAAAAAGACTTCATACTGTTTGATTCCATTCATATAAAATTCTAGAAAATACAGACATCTATAGTGAGATAATACAGACCAGTGGTTGCCTGGGGGTCAAGGAGAAGAGGAAGAAGGGAAAGAGAAGAATTTTAAAAAGTAAAATGAGGGAAGCAGATGTGGCTCAAGCGATTGAGCTCCCGCCTACCACATGAAAGGTCTCGAGTTCGGTTCCCGGTGTCTCCTGGAGAAGACGAGCAAGACAGTGAGCTGGTGCGATGAGGAGGCACGGCGAGCTGATGCCACAAGATGACACAACAAGGAGACACAAAGAGGAAACACAATGAGAGAGACAACAAAGTAGGGAGCAGCAGTGGCTCAAGCGATTGGGCGCCACTCTCCCACATAGGAGGTCCCAGGTTTGGTTCCCAGTGCCTCCTAAAAAGAAGATGAGCAGTCACAAGAGATCAGTGAATGGACTCAGAGAGCAGACAGCAAGGGGAGGGGGAGAATAAATAAATAAATCTTTGTTTCTTTAACAGCTTTACTGAGGTGTAACTGACATACAATAAACTACATTTTTAAAGTATACAAGTTTATACACACACACACCCATGAAACCTTTACCACAATCAATATAATGAACTTCTGTGTCACCTCCAAAACTTTCTTCATGCCCCTTTATAATCCCTCCCTTCTCTACTCCCCAAGTCCTCCCCCACTCCCCAATTCCTAGCCAAGCACCAACCTGCTTTTTGGCCACTGAAGATTATTTTGCATTGAGTAGAATTGCATAAAAGTGGAATCATACTGTATCCACTTCCTTCTGTCAGGCTTCTTTCATTTAAGATAATTATTTTGAGATTCATCCACATTCTTGAATGTATGAATAATTCATTCCTTTTTATTTCTGAGTATGTTTTCCATTGCAAGGGCATTTGGGTTGTTTAGGGTTTTGGTTATTATAAAGTACTATAAACATTCATATATAAGTCATTCATTATAGGGACATATGCTTTCATTTCCCTTGTATAAATACCTAGGTTTGGAATTGCTGGGTCACATAATAGGTAAATGTTTAATTTTTAAAATAAACTGTTTTTGAAAGGGGTTATACTATTTTACATTCCTACACAAGTAGATAAGACTTTCAATTGCTCCGAATTTTCATCAACACTTGATATGATCAGACTTTAGCCATTCCAAAAGCTAATGTAACAGTGTATCACTGTGGTTTAATTTGCACTTACAATGATTTTGAGGATCTTTCCATGGGCTTATTTGCAGTTGGTATGTCTGATATGGTGGGTCAAATATTTTGCCCGTTTAAATTGAATGGTCTGTTTTCTTATTACTCACTTTTGAGTATTTCTTATGTATTCTGGATATAACTCCTTTATCAGATAGGTGGCTTGCAACCAATTAAAATAAATCTTAAAAAAAAAACAAAAAACCTTTACCTTTGTCATATAACATAACCTAATCATGGATTGAAATCCCATCATATTCACAAATCCTGCCTACACTCAAGAAGGTGTTACACAGGCCTGTACACCAAAGGGTGGGAATTTGAGGGACTATCTTAGAATTCTGCATAATACAGAGACTTAACTGATGCCCTGTGCCCTGTGCCCTATGCTCAATCTTATGAACCTCTTTTGGTTTCTGGGATTTTCAGTGAGCTCCCAGACTGCTAGTTTGTCCCCTGTTGGAGCTCTTTTCACCTGTCTTTACAATTACCTGGTTACATGTCTCTCTTGCCTATTAGAAACTGAGTAACTCGATTTCTGCCACTCCACACCCCAGCTCACACCCAGGCACAGCTTTGGTGCTCAGTAAGCATTTGTGTGGATACATGGAGGTGACTCTTAACATTGGAAGTAAGGATTAATCTAAAGGACCTCAACATTAAAATTCTTTCATTCCACCCTGCCAACTTGATCCAGTCCCAACTCCTGAGTGTGGTTTAAGAAGCCCTGCATTACCTGCTCCTGCACACTTCTCTGCCCTCATCCGGTGCCGAAGTCCACTTTCGCTTTCACGCTCTGCTGCTAGAATATTAAACTATTTCCAGTTTCTAGACTACGATTTGCTTTCTCTGACCTCCAAAACAGTGCTCATGTTATTTTCTCAGTCTAGAATGCTCTTTCCTACACCACATCTCCCCAGGAAACTTTCCGTGATCACACTCTCCTGCACAGGTATGGGGTGGATACCTTTCTTTGGGCTTCCACAAACCTCTAAGCCTCCCACTTTCCTAGAACTTGTCACCCCTTGTAAGTTGAAGGGTTCCATCTCCTTCACCAGCCTGAGATGTACTAGAGGGTAGAGAAAGTTTAATCATGTTGGGCCTCAGTGCCTGGTCCATGGTAAGGACCATGACTATTTGTTGAGAAAACAAATGAGTTCAGTATCTCTGTGTCTATGACTTGGGTCTTCTGAGGTGTTCATTCTCCCTGGTGTCCTTGGGCCCCATGGCAGGCTAGCCCAGCAGGATCCAGCCTAGAGATGGGCTGCAAGCCTAGGCAACGGGGTAGTGGGCATGACCATCACAATGCTCGAGTCAGCCTGGCATGGGCTGGTTTCCATTAACCCAGGAAGGCTTTTTATTAAATCTTACTGGCCACCTATAGCTCCTTTCGAAGAGAGTGGGTGTGGAGAATTACAAAGCAAAATGACTGGCATTTCTGGTTATGCTGTGCATTTAGAACTCCATGGTGACGAAGTGCAGTTTGGCAATGTGCAGCCCAGAAGATGGGGTACCAGGCTGGGACAGAAGCTAGGCATCTCCTTGGGGTACCTCATTCTTCACCTTCTGCACACTTGACAGTAGCTTGGCTGTCTCTCCCTTTTCCCTGAGAGAGAGCCAACTTAATTTTACAGAGAATAAGAGCTGGCCAAGCCTTGAATGAATAGACAACTGTTTGGCCCTAGAGCTGTGACTGTGGGGAAATGAAGGGGCAGGTGGGACCCAAGAAACCTGGTCCTAGTCCCAGACCTCTTGTTAGCTTGCTAGGTGGCCTTTGACAGATCAATGTCACATCATTACCACAGTAAACAAGAGGGAATAAATGCTCCCAAATTGCTTAAGGTTACTCCCAAAGACTTAATTCTTTCTTCAGTGGGCGAAAGCATCTCTAAATCTTGATGATTTAGATCAAAGACTAGAAATATTTTCAAACTCCCAGTGTTAATATTTTGCATGAAGGAATCTATGTAATCTTAATTTTGTATTGACACATTTAAAAGAATTTATGACTCAACATATATATATATAAAGTTTAACTTACTACATTTATAAGAATTGCATTAGAACTAGAAAGGTTTTGTTAGAAAATTGTGATACTTAAAAAAGGAAGATGGGAGTGGATGTGGCTCAAGCAGTTGGGTGCCCACTTCCCACATGGGAGGTCCCGGGTTCGGTTCCTGGTGCCTCCTGAAAAGCAGACAGACACAATGAGCAGACACATCAAGCAGACACAGCTAGCAGACATCAAGCAGAAACAACAAAGAGACGAGGAAGCCATCTCTGGGGGGGAAGGGTAGGTGAATGATTAAATTTATAAATGTAGTTTGAATTGTTCATAACTAAGTTTATTAATGGAACCAAACAAGTGGTTGTTAAAATTTACTAAATTATGAATAGAATTGTAAAATTTGTTGATTGAAATGAGAAGCTTAAGGAAGAACTAGGCTTTGGGATGTATAACTTAAACAAATTGAATATTAGTTCTAAAAATCAAATTAACTTCCAAGTAATCTTTTCTGCTTATAGAAGCTACCCAGAGAACCTTTTAAAAATGGGTTTACAATGTAATGGTGGACCACGGAATCTGGACTGGACAGGATGGATATGAAGCCAGGAGGGGGCCAGTGGGTTCTATGGACTGGAGGTCTCAGGGGAATGAAGAATTGAGTCTTCGAGCAACTGGCATCATAGAAACTTCAGAGTGGGGTTTTAGCATCAAAGACTTGGTGAGTTTCTGGTGAGGACAGTAGCAGGGATTTGACCACAGGAATGTGCGGCCAACTGGAGAGAAAGGAGGGTCATTTCAGATATGAAGTAAAGGGGAAGCGGGTGTGGCTCAGTGGATAGAGCCCCCGTTTACCATATGGGAGGCCCGGGTTCGCGTCCCGAGGCCTCCTTGTGAGGGCACGC
>JAQZBX010079001.1:0-14037 GCA_029593785.1 Cabassous unicinctus | reverse complement strand
CGCGCCGCGCTGGCCGGCCTGCCCTCACAAGGAGGCCCCGGGAAGTGAACCCGGGGCCTCCCGCATGGTAAACGGGAGCTCTATCGATTGAGCCACACCCGCTTCCCTTCACCTCACCATTTCTTAGGAAACATACATGGAGTTGTTAAGTGATAAAGGAGTATGTTGTATACAACCTACCCTCAAATGTTTAGAAAATAGATAGACATAGGTATAGAGAGGTATAAATAGATGAAAGATAGATGATAGATGAATAGATAGAATGATATAGTAAATATGGCAAAATGTTAAAAGTTGCTATATCTGGAGTTCTCTATATTATTTTTGTATAAATTTTGCAACTTTCTTATAAGTTTGAAATTATTTCAAAATTAAGAGCTAAAAAAAAAGAAAAAAAGGGAAGCTAAGACCTGGCCCAACAGAAAAACAAGGACTGCTGGTTTCAGGCATGTCACTGGGTTCTTCTGGTGTCTAGTAACTATATTGGGATACACGCCCCCAGAGCAATCTGACTTTGAGTTGGAGGAGCAGGAAACAGAAATCTCTGTGGTTGGGCTAAGTCCCTTCAGTGTAACCAAAGTTCCCTTTCCTCTCCTTGCAGCTGCGTGTGAGGAATTCTCCATTTAGGGAGATTGTCTTAGGTGAGTGGGAGGAGCTGCCTAACAACAGGAGGTAAATATGAGGGAAGACTTGTATAAGAGGCCTACTACTCCAGGATTCAATTTCTTCTGGTCAGCCCTTTCCTTCCTCATTTCCTCTCCCAAGTCTGGATGGATAAATGAAGCCACAATTTACTTGTAG
This sequence comes from Cabassous unicinctus, assembly GCA_029593785.1. Lineage (NCBI taxonomy): Eukaryota > Metazoa > Chordata > Mammalia > Cingulata > Chlamyphoridae > Cabassous > Cabassous unicinctus. Next base: position 13,236 of record JAQZBX010079001.1, on the reverse strand, counting down.
TTACTCATTTGGATGATAAACAAGAAGTCAAGTCCAATGAAATATTTTGCAGCTGTTGGCTTCCGCTTCTCAGGAGATGTGCTTTTTTCCCATGAGGACTTGCTTAAATGGCTCTGAGACTGGGCAAATTTGGGCAGCGCTGGCTCTGCTTGGAGGAGGGAGGCCAAGCAGGGGTTGGCCTGGTGACTGAAGCCGAGGGGCTAAATTGTTCCATTGTCCTTTCAGACGGGAGTAATGGGACCAGTGCCAGTGACACAAAGTACTCATTTTCCACTCAGGCCGGGGCTTTGTCCCGAAGGAAAGGAACAAGAGGTAAACACAGAACCTGATATGCCTGTGTCCTGTGGAACCACAAAATGATGATGTTATCAAGCTTCTCCCTCCAATTCCTTCTGGAGGAGGCTACCCTGTGGCCATGTTTCTTCCCCTCTGCCCCTGCCCACCTTGGCCACAGTTGCTTGGTCCAGAGTCAACACCTGACCCAGACTGGGCCAATTAAATCCTCTTTCCTGGAAATGTGGAAGCAGAGCCTCAGAGATACTAGAGATGCTGGGCTAGAAGTTCATCCTGGCTCCATGTTGAAATTGCCCAGGGAATTTTATTTATTTATTGTTTATTTATTTTTTGCCCAGGGAATTTTGAAAACAAACACACAAAAATGATGATCAGGCCTCCATCACAGATTCTGATTTTAATTGGTCCAGGTTGGGGCTAATCTGTCTGTATATGCTGGAGCTTGCTCTGTAGAGCCTCCTAGTCCAACTAGGAGTGGCTAAGTGCACAGAGAAGGAGACACTAAGGACAGTGAGGTGGACCTTCAGAGAGAAGTTGGAATGAGAGACTGAGGTCTTACAGGGAGACAGTGACCTTGATTTCTTATGGCTTTCTAGTTAGGGGCACCAGGCCCTCCTCAGGGCTGGTTGTAGCCCTTGAATCCTTCAAGTAAAACCACCTTTCTTCTTAAGCCAGTTTGAGTGGCTTCTATTACATGCAACAAAGTGAACCATGGTCTTTCTCATAGTCTGTCCATCTAGTCACTGAATCCTGCTGATTTTACCTCAGAAATCTCTCTCAACTCTTATCTTCATGGCCCTTTTGATGGCATTCTCATCATCTTCCCTTTCTCACCTCCAAATGGACTCTCTATCTCAGGTTCTCTTCTCTCCCAACCAGTTTCCACATAAAACTGATCACTTACAAATATAGTCTTTTACTGGTTCCTCATTGCCTGTTAAAAACAACAAAATAGTTCTATATAAATTGACCTCTAAAAATATCTCTGATACGTTACTTACTGAAAACTGAAAAATATTTGCACATCAATAGGTAAAAAATTCTTTAATTTTTCATTCTAAAATATGATTTAAATATGTATACATTTAGGGAAAAGAAAGGACAGCTACTGTTTTAACCAAAAAGGGTGCTGATGCAAAGTACCAGAAATCTGTTGGCTTTTATAAAGGGTATTTATTTGGGGCAAAAGCTTACAGTTACAAGGCCCTAAAGAGTCCAACTCAAGTTTACTTTTCTCACCAAAGTCTGTTGCTACATGTTGAAGCAAGATGGCAGGCAATTCTGCAAGGATTCAGCCTTCCCCTCTCTCTTAAGGCTCCATGGGCCCAGTTTTTTCCAATCTCACCTGTAGGCTGGAGGGCTCGTTTCTTTCTGGGCCTGGTCTCTTCAGCTGCAAACTATCAGGCAAATGGCTCATCTCTTTCCCGGGGCCCCAGGATCAAATTCTCTCCTCTGCTGTGTCTGTGGAGCTCTCTTTATTTCCGTGCCTCTTCTTCTGTGTTCTCCTTGAGTGAGTGTCCATTTATATAGCCCATCAAGGGGACAGGGACTCAACCCTGCATGTCCTAATGATGTGGTCAATCAAAGCCCTAATCTTAACATAATCATGTAAACGTAAAACCTTTGAGTTTAATTCAATCAAAGGGTATCATGCCCAGAGGAACAGACCAGTTTACAAACATAATCAATATCTCTTTTTGGAATTCATAAATAATATCAAACTGCCACAGCTACCAAACTGTTAATGGCTTTCATTGGTGGGATATTTTTGAATCGGCAGAGAAGGGGTTTCTGACATGTCTTTCTTTATATGGTATTTAGTAAATGATGCCCCATCTATTTTCAGTGTCATGCCTTCTAGCTTTTCTGGACTTTTCATTCTTTTCCAAATATAGCATCACCTTTCATGCAGTTATGGTGTTGCTCATTCTATTCCTCTGCTCGAAATGCCTGTACTCCGGGCTGCATCTGGAACACTTCCTCTTTTCTATTTCAACCCAGCTCAAATGTCACCTCCTCTGGGAAGTCTTTCTAAACTTGCCCCATATCCAATGGGTGGATTGTTCCATCCCAGGGGCCCTATAGTCCCCTGTTTCTATGTCAGCTATAATGCCACCAAATAGCATTATGGCTGATGTGATCATGTGATTGTTTCCCCAACTTCAGGTGAGCTCTTGAAGGAACGGGCTGAGGCTTATTTATCTCTGTCTCTTCTGTGTCTAGCAGAACACTGAACAAATAACGGTGCAGAAACTCTTGGTTGGTTGGTTGAATGAATGAATGGGTGAATGGGCTCTGGCCCATTCCTCTATCAGAGGAAGTTGACCAACTTGAACTTGTTACAGTGTTGCTCCTGAGCTGGTCCCAGGGAGAGTTGTTGCCTTTTACCAGCTAGCAGACCCAGTCACCATTCTGGGATAGGAGGTGTTGATGTGGCACTGTAAATATCATGAAGATGAACTGAAAATGTGTTTCTAGTGGTTAGTGGCTAATAAAATAACAAGGCTGTGCCTAGTCTAAAAAATATCTAAGTGTGGGACAAGTCTTACTTCTGCGTGGGGATTCACTATTTCTCCCTCTCTCCTAGCTCTCTAACCATAAGTCCTTAATTGCGGAATTGCAGTATCCCTGGCTTTTTCCTGCTTCTAAAGAGGAAGGATTCCTTCTTGCTGGGAGAACAGCTAAGTCAAGCAATAAAATAAAATCCCAAGGGAAGAGAACTTGGATAGAGGAGAAAGGACAGTAGTGTCCATGGATCAGAGGGTAGAGGAGTTTTCTTCAGGGATATGAGAACAGCTTCATCAGAGCAACTATGAGCAAAGAGAACAGAGAAGAAAAGGGGAATTTAGTATTTGGTAAATAAAGAGTTCCTATCTCCATCTGTCCTTTCTAATGACTTGCATGAAGGATGAGTAGAGAATGGAATTCATTTAAAATTATATAATGGATGTTGTCCCATAATTCTTAAATGTGCACTGTCCCAAGGCTGACACAGAGGAATTCAGGCTTTGTAGATGTTACACCTATAAATGGGTGAGAAGGTCCTGCCAAAAGACACAAGCATGTCTTTCATCCAGGACTTTGCTGGCTCCAGAACTGTCTTTGCCAGAAAGAATGGAGCCAGGGCATGTGGAGGCTGCAGAGGTCCCAGAGCTGGTCAGTTCTGGGTGCAGGTGGGGAGGTGGCCTGGACAGTGAAGCACTGATCTTGTGGGTGGGGTCAGGGAAGGACCACCAAAACAAGGCATTCTCTTGGGCTCTTAATCCTGGATTGTTCAGGAGCTCAAGGGGGGTGGATTGGAGGGAGGAATGGGAAACTTTTCTTGAATCAGTTTAGCAGCTTGATGCAGGTATCCTGGGGGTAGCCTCTGACTGGACAAGCTTTCATCCAGACAAGGGACCCCCCCAGGGAGCTGCAACACAATGGCCATGGGAACCAGTACTGGCAGGTGGTAGCTCTGGAGCATCCAGAGTTTATTATTTTATTTTGTTTTAATTAGAGAAGTTGTGGGTTTACAGAAAAATCATGTATAAACTAGGGGGTTCCCATACACCACCTTATTTTTTTAACACCTTGCATTAGCATGGTATATTTGTTATAAATGATGAAAGTACATTTTTATAATTGTATTATTAACTATAGCCCCCAGTTTAACTTAGGGTTCACTATTTGTGTTGTACAGCTCAATGGAATTCTTTAAAAAATTTATTCTAATAACATATATACTACCTAAAAATTTCCCCTTTTAATCACATTCAAATATATAATTCAGTGCTGTTAATTACATTCAGAATGTTGTGCTACCATCACCACCATACATTCTCCATCATCCCAAATAGAAACTCTATACATTTTAAGTATTAACTCTCTATTCCCTACCCTTACCCCATCCCCTGATAAACTATATCCTAGATTCTGACTCTGTGAGTTTGCTTATTCTAATTATTTCACGTCAGTGAGATCATACAATATTTGTCCTTTTGTGTCCTTTTGATATCTTCGATGTTTATTCCTGTTGTCACCTGTATCAGAACTTCTTTCCTTTTTATGACTGATTAATAGTCCTTTGTGTGTATTTACCACATTTTGTTTATCCATTTATCAGTTGATGGATGCTTGAGTTGCTTCCACCTTTTGACAAGTGTGAATAATGTCACTATGAACATCGGTGTGCAAATATCTGTTCAAGTCCCTGCTTTCAGTCCCTTGTAGAGGGACTGCTGGGTCATATGGTAATTCTGCACTCAACCTTCTGAAGAACTGCCATGCTGTCTTCCATAGCAGCTGCATCATTTCACCTTCCCACAAACATTGAATAAGTTTTCCTGTTTCTCCACATCCTTTCCTACACTTGTTAACTTCCATTTTTTAAAATGGTAGGCATACTAGCGGATGTGAAATGGTATCTCATTGTGTTTATATATATATGTATATTATATATATTTTTTATTAGAGAAGTATGTATGTATATAATATATTATATATTTTATTCGTGCATAATGTGCAGAATTCCCAAACAACACCTCTCCACCAACACTTTACATTGTTGTAGAACATTTTATTACAGATTATGAGAGAACATTCTCAGACTATTACCACTATGTTCTATAGCATACAATTGGTATATTTTTCCATACCCCTATTATTAACACAGTATCTTCTTTGACATTGATGTAAGAATATTACAAAATTACTAACTATAGTCCATAAGTTACATTAATTGTATTTTTCCCATGCATCTCCATATTCTTATCACCTTGTAATAGTGATGTACATTTGTTCTAGTTCATAAAAGTACATTCTTGTATTTGTACTATTAACCACAATTCTCATCCACCTCTGGGTTCATTGTGGTTTTGATTTGCATTTCCCTAATGGCTAATGATGTTGAATATCTTTTCATGTGATTTTTGGCCATTTATTTGTATATCTTCTTTGGAGAAATTTCTTGTCAAGTCTTTTGTCCATATTTTCATTGGGTGTCTTTTTGCTCTTGAATTGAAGGATTTCTTTGTAAATTCTGGGTATCAATCCCTTATTGGATATGTGGTTTCAAAATATTTTCTCCCAGTGTATATGTTGTCATTTTAATTTCAGGATAAAGTTCTTTGATTCACAAACATTTTTAATTTGATGAGGTCCCATTTATCTATTTTTTCTTTTGTTGCTCATGCTTTGGGTATAAAGTCTAAGAAACCATTGCCTAACAATGGGACCTGAAGTTGCTTCCCTACAAATTCTTCTAGGAGTTTGATAGTTCTGGCTCTTATATTTAGGTCTTTGATCCATTTTGAGTTGATTTTTATATGTGCTGTGAGGCAGGGGTCCCCCTCCATTCTTCTGCATATGGAGATCTAGTTTTTCCAGGACCATATTTTGAACAGACTATTTTTGCCCCCAATCGAGTGATCTTCACCCCTATGTCAAAAATCAGTTGGCTATAAATGTAAGGGTTGATTTCTGAGCTCTCAATTCAATTCCATTGGTTTACATGGCTATCCTTGTGTTATTACCATGCTGTTTTGATTACTGTGGTTTTGTAATAAGTTTTAAGATTGGGAAGTGTGAGCCCCCCAGCTTTGTCTTTTTCAGGATAGCTTTTCTGGGTCCCTTACCTTTCTATATAAATTTGATAGTTGGCTTTTCCATTTCTGCAAAGAAGGTTGTTGGAATTTTTAATGGGGTTGCCTTGAATCTGTACATTGCTTTGGGTGGAATTGATATCTTAACTATATTTAGTCTTCTGTTCCATGAATACAGAATGTCCTTCCATTTATTTAGGTCTTTTTTATTTTATTTTATTTCTTTTAGCAATGTTTTGTAGTTATCTATGTTCAAGTCCTTTACAACATTGGTTAGATTTATTCCTAGATATTTGATTCTTTTAGTTGTTGTTGTAAACGAAATTTGTTTTCTTGATTTCTTCCTCCAATTGGTTCACTACTAGTGCATAGAAACACCACTGATTTTAGGGTGTTGATCTTGTACCTTGCCACTTTGCTGAATTCATTTATTAGCTCTTGGAGCTTTGTTGTGGATTTCTCAGGATCTTCTGTATGTACATATAAGATCATGTCATCTGCAAATAGGGAAAGTTTTACTTCTTCCTTCCCACTTTGGATGCCTTTTATCTCTTCTTCTTGCCTAACTGTTCTGGCAAGAAGTTCCAGTACAATGTTGAACAACAGTGTGACAGAGGGCATCCTTGTCTTGTTCCTGATCTTTGAGGGCAGTGTTTCCCACATCCCAACAAAAATTTACTCAAAGAGAAGCTTCAAGGATACACTCAGATTCACCACCACCACCACCACCACCCCCTGCTAAAGTGGCTGCTAATCTTAAGATCAGAAGGAGAAGATCCCTGGGGTGATGTCAATATTAGAGAACCATCAATACAGCTGGGTTAATTAACTGGGGGAAGAGGCTCTCTTGATCGTGGCAACCCCTGTGAGTCTAGGTTTATTACTGAAAAGTTGAACTTGAGCAAGAGAACAGCAAAGATAAACAGCAAAGATAAACAGCAAAGATAAAGCAAGGTGGCTTAATAAAGGAAGGTATCATCTTGGGTGGAAAGCAACAACCAGAAGACCTGGATTTGAAGCCTTGCCTACTGATGACATGTTCATTTTTTTTCTTTTATTATTTTGTTGCTGACATTTTAAATGATATGGGTTCTCATGTTTCTCATGTGAAAAACAAGATTTCTAATATCTTCTACCTGAAAGTGTTTGGCACATAGTGTACATTCATTCATTTATTCATTCTACAAAAATATTGAGCACCTACTATGTGCCAGGCACTGGGTACTGGGGACACAGGGTGTCATTGTGGAGCTTGCGTCCTACTGGAGGAATCAACATGTTGGTTGAATGTGGTTCCCCCCACTGCCCACCGCCTTTCTCCCACTCTACTTTCCCATGGAATGAGCTTCAGCCAGTACTTTTAGAAACTGTTAGCAGGGATATGGCAAGACTCAGGACTCCACATTTAAGACAGAGAAGAACACTAAATTGATCTTCTGGACATAAACAGCCTTTCCAGAGAAGGGATTTGTGGAGAAGCTGGAGCGGCTCCAAAATAAAGCCAGAAATGGTTACCGTCTCCTTCCAGGCCTTCCCAAGAAAACCATAAATCTTTTTCCAGGCCTACATTAGCAGCAAAGATAATCAAACCAGCATTTTTTAACAACTCTGCTGACATTAATAGGATGTTTAACAGGCTGTTTCTAGAGACTGATTAAAAGGTTGAAAGGGGGCCCTTAGGAGAAAAATTAAAAGAACCACAATGACCAGTTGTAAGGATAAAAATACTATAGCAGTGATTTAACTAAGGTTATGTATATACCAGTTCTTTTCATGCTTTATAGAGAACGGTTTAAGATAAAATATATTTCCACTGTAGCAGGAATCATTTAAGTTAGACATAGGAAAGAACTTCCTGACTCTAAATATGGTTAGATGCCAACAAAGTGGCAGGCTATAAAATGAAATCTGCTTTCTTATATTTGAAGGAACAAACCTGTAGCCCATTACATTTTGTTATCTTATTCTATCCTTCAAGGCTAAAGCTGAATAAACACTGCCCAGTATGGATGTTTATCGTCTGCTGTGCATGAGCAAGTCTGGTCACACGTAGGCTGGCGGAGGTTCAGTCCTGCTTGAATTCTCTGTGCTCGCACGTCTCCACGGGGCCTCTGAATTTGTTTCTTTGGGCTGCATTTACAAATTACCACAAACTGGGCAGCTTAAAACAACAGGAATCTCTTTTCTCAGTTCTGGAGGCTATTAAATCCCATATCAAGGTGCTGGCAGGGCCATGCTTCCTCTGAAACATGTAGGAAAGACGCCTTCCTTGCCTCTTCCGAGCTTCTGACTTTTTGTTGACAACCCATGGCCGCAACCCCTCGGTCCCTGCCTCTTTCTTTCCCTGCGTGTTGATCTACGCCTCTGCCCCTCTTCTTACAAAGGCACCAGTCATACTGGATTAGGGCCTCCCTAATTTGGTATGTCCTCATCTTAACTTGATTACATCTGTAACGACCTTATTTCCAAATTGGGTCACATTAACAGATACCACAACTGGAGCCATGACAGCCTCAGGCCCATTCTCTACCTTCTCCATCCAGCTCAGAACACCAGAAGGAAACTCCATGGACCTGGGCCTGGGCTCTAGCCCGCCGTCTTGCAGCTGGGTCCAGCCTACGAGAAGCACTGGCAGAAGATCTAGGGACTGGAGGTGAGTGAGCCTCCTTCCCCGCTGGTTTGACAGCTGCCAGATTACGCCACAGAACTGCAGCTTCTGTTGGGTAAATTTCCTACAGCTACAGTTCTCACTGGGCTCAGGTAAATGCTCCCTCTTCTTGTGCCTCCAGGCCAAAGGTGCTAAGAGGCTGTTGCTAACCCTGGGGTTCCCTTAATCCTTCCAGTCCTTTGTAAACAGTCCTTTAATAAACTTCCCTTAGTCACCCTCTTGAGTGTATGTGCCATCTGTCTCCATCTGGAATTCTGACTCATACACATTCTAAATTGGACTTGAGGGATTTCTGAAATTATATTCAACATTTATTTGGACAAAAAGGCTGTGCAATTACTTTGTTCAAGTGATTAATACTTAAGCACTTAATAATAATATCTAGAACTTTTGAGTGTCTGGCACGTGCCGGGTACTGGGCTAAGCAATTTATGTATGATTTCCTCATTATAACAACCTTGTAGTAAATGTGTTTTTAAACCCATTTTCAGGTATGGAAACCAATGTTTGTTACAGTTAATGTACCTTGGCTGAGGCCACATCACCAGCAGAAGAGGTAGGATTGATACTCAGATTGGTCTGGTTTTTAAACTTAAATTTTTAACTTCTATGCTAAAGTATAGACATATGCAAAGATAAGCATGAGAAGGTATTCAGGGTAAGAAAGAAAAATAAGGAGGAGGAAGGGGCCAAGAATTGAGTAAAGGAAACTGGGCTGTGTTCTCCAAACTGGAAATCTAGCAGGGATGCATGTGAACATAGATAACTGGATGACTAAGATTATCAGATGAACGAGGGGTGAGAGAAGAGCATTTCAGATGGAAGGGGAAGCATTATGTGCGGTGATATGCTGGTAAATGTTTAACAACTCTCTCCCCCTCTCCAAAAAGAAAAAAAAAAAGTGAAAAAGTACTGATATATAGTGTGTACAAATTTCTATGGTGTAAATACTCCCAACTTGGCTGATTTCAAGCTACCAACATGACATAACTGAATGGAGAGCTGGGAAAAGCCAGCTCCAGCATGCCACTGAATTTATGTGCCAGGGCAGGATGTCACAAAACGTGATGTGTTTCGGGTACAAGTTGATAGGACTTGCCGGCACAAAAGGAACAAGTGGTGGGGGCTGGTGGAGTGGGGGTAGGAATGAGGTTGGAAAGGAGCTCGAAAAGACCATGGGAAAGTACTTTGGCTGATAGGTTAGAGCTGTGCTGTCCAGCATGGTAGCCACGTGTCATTACTTAACACTGGGAACGTGGCTGGTCCACATTGAGACCGCTGTAAGTGTAAAATACCTGATTTCAAGATGTAGTTAAAAAAATTTTTTGAGTACATGTTAAAACTGTAATCTTTTGTATATATTGAGTTAATCTCTTTTTTTTTTTAGGTTCCCGGGGCCGGGGATGAAACCCAAGACCTCATATGTGCAAAGCCAACTCTCAACTGCTGAGCCACTCGGCTCCCCTGAGTTGGTTTTTTTCATTTGTTTGCTTGTTGCTTGTTTTTGTTTTTTTTTTTAGGAGGCACCAGGGACTGAACTGGGGACCTTCCATGTGGGAAGCAGGCACTCAATCGCTTGAACCACATCTGCTCCCAATCACATATTATTGCAATTCATTTCATCTGTTTCTTTTTCCTTTTTTAAAATGTTGCCTCTTGAAAAATTTTAAATGACATATGTGGTTTACAATCTATTTCTATTGAAGATCCTGGGACAGAGAATTTGGACTTTATTCAACAGGCAACAGAGAGTCTTAGAAGAGTTTTACACAGATGTAGTCTGCTTTTCTTAAACACCAATCTGATGCCATGTAGAGGGAGCTGAAATCAGGCTGAAGAAGGGAATCTGTTGTGAGAGTCAATGCCAGAGGGATGCAGAACTGAATGAAGCACTGGGAGTGGGAAAGAAGGAGAGAGCAGAGTTGATGGGATGGATATGGGAGGTGGGGGGTTATCAAGGATGGTGCCAAGGCTTATGGCTTGGGCAACCATCTAGATAGAAGTAGTATTAACAGAGATGGAAGCACAAGAGGGATGAAGATTTTGGGGGGAATATTGTAGGTACTGGACAAATATTTGTTGAATGAATGAATGCACTGCAGTATACCAACAAGGTGAGTACATGAGCTCTAGAACCGGACATGCCTTTGGAATCCCAGCTCTGCCAGTCGTCATCACGACCTACGGTGGCTGGTTAACCTCTCTCAGCCTTAATTTTCTCATCTATGGAATGGAGTGATTTTAATAGTCCCTTTCATAAAAGTTTGTTGTGAGGATTCATTCATTCAAAAAATATTTGTGGAACCCTTGCCAAGTGCCAGGAGCTGCATTTAATGGGGGTTAAATGAGATCTGTATAAGATCTTTGCCAGCATATTGTAAATACTCAGTACATATCACCATTTGCTGAGTGTTAGCAGGAGGAGGAGTATTAGGTGGTCAGGAGAGAGGGTTGGTGTGAGGTGCTGATGTGGAAGTGAGCAGCCCTGGAAGAGGCTGAGCTGGTCCAGGGGGAGTGAACAGAATATGAGGCAAATGCAGTAAGGCCCCAAGACAGGCTCTGCTGATGGTGCTTAGTTCACAGAAGATGGAGCCCATGAAGGGGAGCTGGGGAGCAAGCTGGACTTTAAGGCTGAGTAGAAACTAGGGAGGTGGAGGGGAATTCTGGTGTCATCATCAGCATATGAATCACTCCTTCACCACCAGGATCTTGAAGAGCAGACATTCCCTCCCCAAAGCCAGGGGTCCTTCTTCCCAGGAAGAGTGACACTGAGGGGGCCCCTGCAAGGAGCAGGAAGCCACGAGAAGAACCTGATAGCTACTTCACCTACTTCAGGCTGGATTAGGGTTGGACCCTAGAGTCATGTGCCTCACTCCTTGAAAATCCCTTATTAAAGTGTTACAGCCTCAGCCTGGGCAGCAGTGGGCGATGGCTTTTTGTCACCATCCAGCAAACTGTGAGCGAGAGCTCTGACAGAGGCAGAGATCTGGGTGCTATGCCCATGAGGGTTTCAGCTGGCATGGAGATGAGGGTCCCGGGAGTTAAAGAGGTCAAGGCACCGAAAGGTCATGGGTCAGGCAAGAGGAGACCCTTCCTCTGACCCCAGCATGGCCCTGGTCCTTGCTGCACTGGGCTGCACCTTGCCCTGGCCTTCCTGGTGGATTTTTCTGGGAGAATCCCCAGGGATCACTCAGCTCCATAACTGGAAGTTTGGGAGAAACCCCACCCCCACCCTGTGGTCCAGACCACAAGTAGGGTCCCGATGGCACGTGATACGAGCCCCTCATGCCCTCCGGCTCCCTCATGTCCAGGAGCTGTTTCCCCTCAGAGGGGCCTCAACTGCTTTGTGGAACAGAAGAGAGGCAGACCTGAGAAGTCAGAGCCTGAGGTGTAGCCTCTCACTTTCCACCCAAATAGAATACAAACCACAACCGGCTTGGCTTGGTGCTTGCTCCCTCCCTGCCACCCTTTCAATAATATATGTTGCGTGAAAGCCACATGCAGGTCAACAGATAATTATAAAGTGAACTCGTAGGTAAGCACCGCAAAGGACCACTGCCGGCACACCAGAACCTCCCCCGCATCCCTCTCTGATTGCAATCCGTTGCACCCTCCGTGAAGGTAGCTACCACTCTGACTTTGGAACAACCGTTCCTGTGCTTTTCACAGAGGGAGTATGGTGCAGCAGCACATGGCATGGAGCCTGGATTCACACCTTGGCTCCTCTACTCACTAGCTGTGCATATTTGGGAAAACTACTGAAGCTCTCTGTGCCCGGTTTCTTCATATATGATATAACAATAATGACGGCATTGATAAGGTTGATTAAAAGACTAAATATGATTTAATATGTGTGCCGGGCTTAGAACAGTGCTTTCGATACTATTGCTGCTCTTTATAGTAGGCCACCTATGAATTCATGCCTTAGAAATGTAGTCTAGTTTACCAGGCTTTGAGCTCTATGTTATACAATAATAACTATAAAACAAGTGAGCATCGGTGGACCCAGCCTGCAGGTTGAAAGAAGCAAGGATGATGGAAGGAACCAGTGGATGCCCCAGGGGCTGAGGTCTTGGAAATAGGAGAGGATGGTCATGGTGGGCAAGGACGACGGGGACAAAGATGCACTGGGGTGGCATGAACAGATGGCGGAGATCTCAACAGAAGAGTGAAGCGGAGAGGACACGGCTCAAGGGGTCGAAGGGGCTCTGGGGAGTAAGGCAACCTGTCCCTTCCTCTCTGGCCAAGCTGCAGCCAGCAAGCCTGTGAGAGGGAGGAAGCAGGAGGCTGGGAGGTGGGCTGCAGGCCCGTGGCAGCAGGAGGGAGGGAACTCCAGGTAGGCAGAAGCTTAACATTAAATCAAGTTCGAGGCTTGTCCCAAGCCAAGAGAATGGTATAAAACAACCTTCTCAAAACCCAGCTGGAACCCCTTTTTCTGTCTCTGCCTACAGAAAGCAGACTGAAGATTGAAGCTATCACTCACTGATAGCTCACAATGCCCCTCTTGTTCGAACTCTTCAGTTTTAGTTATTAAAATAGTAGATGGAAAATCTAGAATATTAAAAGGAAGAGCAAAATCTATTTGTTGCCCTGCCTTATCACATTCACTGTTTACATTTAGGTATATTTCCTAGCAGTCCTTTTTCTGTGAATAAATGAATCATTAAATTCCCTTAGTTTTTTTTTTTTTTT
>JAQZBX010079000.1:0-14043 GCA_029593785.1 Cabassous unicinctus | reverse complement strand
GCCATTGCTGTAATTGTACAGGAGGCTCTTTCCCCCTAAATAACTGCTGATATGGTGGACGCAGGACAAGGGTAGAAGGGATGGCCTCCAAGTGACAGCAGCACAGGAGAAGAGAGTAAGGAGAAAGGCCACCTCAGTGAATGGGCTGGGGGAGGGCCTTATAGACCTGGGCTCTGCCATTTGTCAATCACTCCTCAAGGGCACAGAGAGAGCAGTAAGCAGTATACAAGCATGTTAAGGATGGGATGAGAAGTCAGACAACTCTGGGGCCAGACCTAGTTCTGCCTTGAGGAATTTCACTCTATGATGATCAGATACATACATAAAATGGGGATAGCAGTAACTGCCCCAACTCTCAGGTTGAACTGTTTGCAAGGAGCAAGGGAAATAAAGCACATCAAAGCCCTTTGAAAACTGTGAGGCCCTGCCCAAGTGTTCTCCCTTCATAAACTCCCCATGTTTAACCAGACATAGGAAGACCTGAGCTTTCCTACCACTTCCACATGCAGTGGAGCTGAGTCGGTGCTCCAGCTGCTCATGCAGGCTGTCATTGATGCAAATGGACTCCTCCAGGCACTGGTGCAGGTTCCAGATTTCACCAAGATGCTCTTCCAGTAGGTCAGCCCCTGCATCCACCTCACCAGGACATGGAGAGAAGTGGGGGATTGAGGATCTTGATCATTAGTGGGGGTGGGGGTGGACATGGAGCAGGACCCATAGCCCCACAGGGAATATCCCTAAACATCAGCATCCTCCACCACTTCATCCTACCACTTACACAGCCAAAGAATACAGTCAATTTTGTTTGATGTGAAAATGGGCTTTGAAAGACAGGACAGCCCAGTGCTAAGCAAACCCCATGGGTGTTTTCCCCCACAGGGCTCTGGCAAGTGTGAGGGAGTTCCATGGGGTTTAGAAAAATAGCTGCAGTCTCTGGAAAGTCTCCTGGAAAGGTGTGGCCCCCTCCTGGGCATGACTTTGAGGGTGATAGGGAAGAAGGGTCTACTATAAAAGTACCTGAACTTAAACTCACCCAATGTGGTTAATGCTTCTCTCAAATCACTTTTAATATGGACAGAAGAAAGGAGAGGCTGCAAGGCTCTAGGGATCTGAAGGTGGATTAGAAGAGGAAGGAGCACCCCCATGGAAAGAAAAAAAGATGTAGAAAAGAGAAGTTGAAGGGAGGCTAATGGCAGGCTACCTCAACTGCACCGTTTTGCTTCACACTCAGTCATTCTCTGAAAATTACTATTGTCTTGCTGTCAGAACTAAACTGCATCCTAGCATTCACCTGTGTAGCTGTATCCCTCTTCTTAGTGTGATGTGTCTTGGCCCTGACCATGAGAGCTAGGGTGAGGAGGGAAACCTTAAATTGGGTTTTGTGAACCAAATATATGTGTGGGGTGGGGAGCTGTGTAGAAATAGCTTTCTTTTCTGTAACAACTCCTGATCAAAAGAAGAATTTCCCCATGAATGATTGTGCCTGGCATTTTGGAAGAGTCTAAAGCGGGGTTGGGTTCAGGTAGGGTGTAATTTGGGGCAGGGAGAGATAATCACACGGGTGATGTAGCACGGGAGGTGGTCCCTGACTTTCCCATGGCCCTGCAGAGCACTGAGACCCTAGGCAGGGAGGAGGAACTGAAAGAAGAATAGGCACTTAGAGAGAAGTAGCACTGCTGGGAACTTTTGCTCACTGGCTGGCCTGGGTGACATGGCCCTTTCATTTTATACCCATTCAGTGAGCCGGGGTCTAGAGGAGGAATGAAAAAAAGCCCTGCCCTGGTCCAAAATAGAGAGACTCTGAATTCAGTTTCATCTCAGGTGTGGAACCTTCCAGCTTGTACTCTTCCTGTGGGTTTGAAGTTAAGCTGTACACAGAGGAGCCTGAGGGTAAATTCCCAGATACATTCCCTTTTAGGGGTCTAATCATGTCACACTGGCTAATGCTGGAAAGGAACACAGGCTCGGGGATTCTGCCCAGTGCTATGGTGTCCCTTAGAGGAGAGTGGGGCTGGGCAGGGTTGTGGTAGTGGGAAAAGCTGGCTTCCAAATGGTCGCTAGGAAATGTAGCTGGGGCAGTAGGAGGGACAGTGCTGATACCTAGATAGAAAGAAACATGTGTGAGAAACAAAAAGTGTGGTCAGAAGGGAAGGATCACAAGGAAGTGTGTGATCACTAAGAATGGAGACTAAAGGGAGACATGTGGGATGTCAGATCCCAGTCCACTGTGGAGTACCAGTGAGAAGAAGACTCATAACCCAGAGGCTCTAAATTTCAATGCATGTATATCCTAGCATGATGTAGAGAATGAGTAAAGTATCTGAAAGTCACCAGTATACACAAAGGAGAAGTCCAGTGGCCCCACTTCTGGACCCCACTATAATCCCTCATGATAGAGTACAGAGAAGTTCCAGAAGTTCACTCACTCTCAAAGTCAGGGGTCAAGAGTGTAACAGGATATAGCATTAAACATACCTGTGAAGAGGAATACCTGTTTGCCTATGAGTACATACCTTCCCCAGAAGCTAACCAGCCAATCTTTCCATGTCTTGTTTGGGGTTCATGGCAGAGTGAAGGGGCATGAAATATAGATGGTTGTCGTTGCCCCTATTTCTCCAGATTGCAGAACTTTTTGCTGAGGCTGAGGGAGGTTTTGTTGTAACGTAAGTGGTGACTTGGATTTCACTCAATAGGATTCAAGGCATGAAAAATGTCATCATTTGTCTTTGATGACATCATCATTGGACACTCTTCAATGGAGAGTGTAAGGATCAGATTCCTTTGGTGACTTCCAGCTAAAGACACTATGAAATCATGGGCTTTTCCCTCAATCTTCTGTTTCTAGGTAAAAGGAAGCCCAGAATGGGCTGGGGATGGGGGATGGGGGTAGGGATGTTGCAGAGGTGGGGCTAAAGTTTAGGAAAAATTTCAGAAGAATGCTTTCTTCTAGGGATTAGCAGCATTAAGCAGCAGAGTACAGAGCAGCCCCATCTCTTCACCTTCCCAAAAGGAATGAGGTCTTTGTTTCCTTCAAAAGAGCAAAATTCCTCTGAGAAGTTAATGCAATTGGTACTTGCCAATTTTCAATCCCCATTTTTAACTGGTTCTCAAATGTGGCTGCATACTGGAGATAATTGGGAAACTGTAAAAAAAGCAATAGATAATAAGACCTGGACCCACAAACATTTTGCTCTGATATGGGGTACGGCTTGGGCATTGGGTATTTTTAAATCATTCCAGATAATATTAAGAGTCAGCAAGCTTTGAGAAGTATTGCCATAGTTCTCTCCTTCCTCAACCTGCAAAATACTAGATGTTCTTTAGATCATTGCGAGTTAAAGAAAAATGTAAGCATCTAAATTTTAGTATTTTTCCCTACCTCTTTCACACCTCTTTCAATTCACCCCAACACAAGGCAAAGGGGGAATTCAGTGATTTTAGATGACAGCTTACATTTTAAGAAGTGCTTAGGAAGTTCCAAACCCATTAGGAATAATGATCTGTGTTCTCATATCCTAGTCTCCTCTAAGGACACAATACAGATTGTATTGTGCAAAGATACCACACCAACAGCCTCTTGCCCCAGGAGATTTTAACCCCACACTTACTTGACAGGCTGCCATGTACCACTGTCCACATGGAAATTTGTAAACAAGGAATGCTGATAAGTGATGGTCTCTCTGAGAGAACCATGCCTTCAGGTAGGAAAAGAATGGACTACAATCTTTCTCACCAAGGCTGGAACCACCTGAACTCTGATCAATAGCTCAGACATGATACAACTCCAATTCCAATTCAATCTACACCCATGAAAAAAAAAAGTCTACATCCATGCACTGTGGTTTCCTTCCATCCTCCCCTTTGGATAAAGACACACTGACAAAGTGTACAAAGAGAAAAGAAAAGGAGGCAAGGAAACAAAAAGGCAGCTGGAGAACACTCTTGCCATTTTGTCATGGGACATATTTGTTACCCATCAACTGTTGTTTCCAGAACTGGTAAAGTAAAAAGTTCTTAGGTCAGAGGTACCAGCACCTTCCATGAATCTCTGCAGAAAGAGAAAAGACGGTGAGACAGCACAGTTGCAAGGGGCCTCCAGAGTCTGTTCAGCTGAGCTCAGCCCCACATTCTGAGGAGCATGGGAACAAGGCCTGCCTCGGTAGAAAAAGTGTAAGAGAAACCACATGGAACTGGGAGAAGAAGACTTGGACTTAAGACCATGTCTTCCACTTACTAGTGGTCTTGAGCTTTAGTTTCCTGCACTGGCTCTACCCCTGGCATGGGAGTTTTGTGAGGATCAATAAGACCAGGTCATTGTTGCTAGGTAGGCCCAAAATTGCTGTACCTGTTTAAAGATAATAAGCATAAGAGTAAGCCTCTTAGGCCTCAATGCCTGCAGAAAGGAACCTGGACAAATTCATATCCTAGAAAATGGTCTGGGTATAGCTGGATTCTGGAAATCAAACTGGTGGCAAAGTAGACAGAGTATCCATTTTCAATGTTGACAAAAGAAAAATATGGTTCAAATGACGTTTGGCGTTCAGGGATCCAAATTCTAGGCTTTGCTCTTCAGTCACTGTACATCCTTTGCATGGTTAATTTTATGATTCAACTTGGCATCAGGAGACAGGGGTTCAGAAGGAAAGCATTTTGCTTTCAGAGAGCACATCACAGTAACTACCTTGAAGGCAGCCAGCCAGGTGAGGCAGGAGGGGGAGGTGAGGGCAAGGTGTGCCCTTTCCCCACCATCTCTGGTGCAGAGCTGTGACTAAACAGTGTACCCCCTGCAAATAAGCTGAGGCATATCAATGACATGGACCCCTCTAACTGGCCCAGGACACGCAGTATATACATGTCAAGGGCTACCAATCCATTCATAAATACATGAATGATAGCTCAATGTGAATAGAATCTTGTCTAAAGGGAAAGATTCATGTTTTATCCTGGGGATAAGTGGCAGTAAGAAAGACCGAGGAAAAAACTGGACAAGGAAGGCTGAACATCAAAGGGCTCTGAAGGCATGAGCATTTTCCCTGTTTAGTTACTGCAGCTATGATGCTAGGGGGCTGCGGTCAGAGCCTGCACCTTCCCATCAGGCAGACTTGGGTAAATGTTTACCCACCACTCACTAGCTGGGTTATCCTGAGTTATGGAATTTGTTGCATTTCAGTGTCCTCAGTTGGCCAACGTACAGCCATTTACTTCAAGGATCACAGTGTAGATTACATGGGACTGCATATGTACAGGGCTTCGTAATGTACAGGGCATCAGGAGATAGGAACGTCTTTTTGTTCCTGTGTTATAATCGTGGTAGAAACATTTTGACTCTTTGCTCCCCATGGTGAAATGAGAAAAAGAAATGAAAATGTTTATTTAAAATGGTTAGCTAACCACTGGTTAAAATTGGTATGCAGATCAAAGACTGTCATGGATTCTTTTTTTTTTCCTATTTTTAAATCGGATACCATTAGAGAATTTGGATGGGCTTTTGGTTTTGTCTAGGGTGTGATGCATAAATGCTCTACCAGTACAAATGTTTGTCCTTGAAGGAGAGTCAAACAGTCAGATGCAGGAGGGGAGATGAGTATACTACCCACCTTTGGCTCTTGCATACCTGGATGGGCTGGGCAGGCCTCCTTTGTAGGTTCTGGGGAGTTGGTAAGCTGATGGGTTGCTTCTGGATTTGGCCTTAACCCCCTGAGATGCACCAATCGCTGATGGTTTAGAAAACAATACAGCAGAATGACTCAAATGATGGGTGGAATCTATAAAACCCATGAATGAGAGAAAATGTTTGGTGTTCCAGAGAGAGCTGTAATCCTGGCCTTATATTTCCCCAGGGCACCAGGGTAGGGCCTTGCTTTTGGAGAAAGCACCCAGCATAGGTGCTGTGAGCAGTGCTCATTTTCTTATCCGTGGATAGCTCCTTAGGGAGGCAAACCACCTTAGTGGGGAGAGTGGGGCTCAGAGCCTGGAATATCAAGCAAGACAGGCAGCATCTGTGGACATCCACAGGAGTTCAGGGGAGCTCAGGAACTGCTTTCAGCATGATCATCACAGAGAGATGAGAAGTCCCCTCTGAAAGACGAGGTCTACCAGATGGACCCCGCGCACAGGAGCCTTTTCATGGGAGTGAAAGCCCCTCATTCTCCTCGCCATGGCTTACCTTGGGTCCAACAGCATGTAAGTGCAGATGGAGGTCACGGTGACAGAGGTGACTCAGAGAATCAGGAACAAAGCAATGCCACCTACCCACTGAGGCCTGTGCTTGGCACTGGTCCCAGAGCCATGTTCAGCCCTCTACACATCAAGGTCAATCCACAAGGCCTGGTTACAGAGGTCTCCTCGAAGCCTTAGATAAGGGCAGTGCCATTCAGAAAGTGGAGACTACCCTAGTGACCAGTAGAACATTCTTCTCTTCATGGTGGGAGTAGTCACTGACTATGTCCATGTCAGAGCAGGCTTCTGGCTCATCAGATAGGAAGGAGGTGCTGTGGGAGTCAGACAGGCCATGGCTGCTGGAGGGGGTTAGGGACCAGGTGTCCAGCTTGGCCTGTAGGACTTTCTCACTTTCTTCTTCTGCAGGTCTCTGCTGAGCCTATTGAGGTGAGGAAGAACAACAGATGGAACCAAGATCACCTGGACCAGCTACTGCTGGCTTAGGCTCATGGGAAAAACCACATAATTTGATTATTTAAGTTCCTAATAAAGTGGTAGAGGATAGGTGGACTCTAAAGTGAAAGATGGAAATCGCTCCCCAGTGCATGGGCCACATAATATGCTGAGGACTAGAAAAGGCTCAGGCAGCTCGCCAAGGCACTTCCCCTTAAAGTATGGCTCTGGAGCAGCTGCAGTAAAACTGTTTGCTACCAGTCCCCAACAAGGTAAATCCTGAAAGTGAAAGTAGGCATTTATAAACAGAGCAATTTGGCATCTTCGCACATCCAAGAGCATGAAGAATGGGAGGTGCAGACAACATATGTGTCTGTGATGACTCAGACATGACTAAAAACAAAAACAAAAACTAAACACCTTGCCCATCACCATAGATAGTCAGAGAAGCACTATGTGGCCTCAAGCACACTCCTTACAGAGAAAGGCTCAAGCTAGTGGCTAAAATTGGCTCTGAGCCCACATTTTATTGAGTACCATATGCAGAGACTCACTGAAAACTGGCATCTGAGGTGATACAGCCTCCCAGTGTTCTGAACATCTAAGCCTCATTCAGGAGGTACTGTAATATGATTCTTTTTATCTCCAAGCAAAGGGGGTGGCTATTGAGCCAGACGTCAACCCAACTTGGGGCAAACCTACTTCGCAAAAGCACAACCTGGTCTTTAAATACACAGGGGGTAAACGGGAAACCCCTGCGGGTTCTGAAACCCCTGAAACCAGGTTAGGTCACTTGGGTCAGTCTGACTCAAGGTCACTAAGCCCAGGAAATTACTGTGTAAATGGAAATCTATAGAATTACATTGAAAGAGAATAGAGAATTCCATTAAAACAAACAGTAAGATAGTGATAAGCGAGTGGATATGGCTCAGGCAGATGGGCACCACCCTCTCACCTGGGAGGTCCCAGGTTCAGTTCCTGTGGCCTCCTAAAAAAGAAGACGAGCAGACAGCAAGTGTGAACAATGAGGGGCAGGGGTGCAGAAATAAATAAAATAAATCTTTAAAAACAAAAAGATGGTGAATGAATAAATGAATTTATTACAGTATGCCTTTTTCTCTTTTACTCTGATTTATGAAGGTACAGCCATTGGGTCTGCTTTTTATTCCTTTACCAGATTCTCTTCTAAATTACGTGAGAGCAAATGACTAGAGTCTGGCTTGATGTTTCTCATGTTTAAGATCCTCTGCAAATCAAATTCAGAAAGAAACAGTAAGAAATTACATAAGTCCCACCTCACATATTACACACTCAGGGGCCCTAGAGGACCAGGAAGAGTGATGACACTGCTGTGCATCCAGGACATTCTGGGGAACTACTCTGGGAGGCTCAGATCATGTCTTTAGAGAGGTGGCCCCGCAGGCTTTCCTGACACTACTGGGCAAACCCTCCCTGACTTCGTGGATCAGCGTCATGACTTCCTCTGCCCTGAATCAGGGCACACAGTTTAAAATGTCTTTTGACCCATTGATGAGAGCTGCCCTCTGCAACACTCCAGCCTCCAAGCCTCAAGGCTGGTCCCCAGGTGCATGACTGTGTTCCCCTTCACAGCTTTCATGAAGAACCTACTTTCATCTCTGAGGAGATGACAGAATCCTATCATCCCTGCCACCAGGAGATAGAATGTTTGGTGCCAAGTCTGTTACTGCTGTAGGCCCTCAGGTGATCACAGGAAGTTCTCTCCCATTAAAGGGCTCCAAAAATAACTTACATTCCTAGCCCTGGTCTTACAACACCCAGTACCTAAATCCTGTCTGAAAGAGCATGGTGCTTTATCCATATTTGAAGTATGCTCATGGACATTACCATACAGCAAATGGGGCTCCTGCAACTTGTGAAGGCACAGACACTGAAAGGATAAGTCACTTGCCCAGAGCAAGTTGATGGCAGCAGCCAGGCCAGACCTTGGGTCTTGCCTTTCTTAGCTCAGGCTCTTCCCACTGTTAACAAGCTCCTTCTATCTCATCTCCCTCTCTGCCCCTTAGATAAGAAGTACATTCCACAAGTGAGGAAGATTCTGCCATTGTAAATATGGCATCTTCAGCCTTGTGTGTTCTTCCTTGGTGCTCCCCACCCACCAGCCCTGATGCTGTAATGGCACCCAGGAGATGAAGTGGAAACAGAACCCTGAGTTAAAAGGCTGCTTGTGGAGGTACAGCGGCCTTTGGGCTGGGGACTGTGTGAGTGACTGAGCATATTCCCAATTCCTGTGGCCAACTTACTGGTGCTGAGTTTGCTGGTGAGCCCCTCTGCCAGCTGGCTTCCCTGGGCAAGCTGCCTCTGAAAGCTCTGTCCCTGGAAGTAGTCAATGCCATTGCTTCTTAGGAGGTCCTCAAAAGATTTTACGGTGTCTTTCATATGCTGGATGAGAAGGTAACAGATACCTCTCCCTTCTCGTATTTTCTGGTGTAGGTAGGACAGTTCTTGAGCCTGATGTAGGAAAGAAGAAGACAGAGTAAAAATAGAAAAGAGTGAATGATAAGTTATAGGGGCTTCTGCAGAAATTTCTATGATGCCAATTTTGGCATATAAGCCTTAAGGAACATTTAAGAAATATATTCTATGCAAAGCTATTGTATCAAAGAATTTTATATATTAATCATGTGTCCAAAAACAGCTCCCAAGTTCTGAGAGTAAAAACAATGCCATATTTTGTACCTCTTACAGCACCAACATAGTGTAGACTTATAGTACACACTTAATAAAGATTTAGAATTACTTAATCCTAAGTCTGGATGGGGCTTTTCATGCCTTCTGTATCAAACACCATTACCTGATGCTGGAATTACTTCAATGTGATGATACCGTGGCAGACAGTGTTTTCCAGTTTGGGTCATTCCTTGGTTTTCCCTGGAGCTTCCTGAACTTGGCCTGAAGACCATTCTCATTCAGACACCCTTTGGCTACCACAGTCTCTACCATCATTTTGCCTTTCTCTTTGTCTTCTTCCATGTCACATCCATCAGACCTTGCTTCTCCCATTTGCGCTTTCAGCTTGGCATTCTCAAGGCAAAGGCTCAGCATGCTGTTCTTGCAGGAAACACACAAAATCAGAGGCCAAGATCTGGTCTCTGGTACCTGTAACTCACATCTCAGTCTACCATAAACTCAGAGAAACCCTAGAGCAGGAAGCAAGCTCAGAGACTTACAGTTCTATTAGTTATTACCAGACAGTTTTCATCCCTGCATGAGAAATTGGTATCTCAGTACACAGAGGAAATAAATAATACTAATCACAAGTAAAATTAACATGTAGTTATGTAATTTGCTTCATGTTTGGTAATTCTTCTAGGAAATAATCTTCAGGAGAACTGAGACTCTATCTTATTTACACTGAACCCTAAGTGCAAACTCAGGTGCCTGCCACATAAAACATTCATATTTGATGAATAAATATTACTAAGCCAAGTAATTTTCACCAAGACTTTCTAGACTTACCCTGTCCTCCCACCAATAAAGACATCCTTTCACAAGGCGATTCATGGAACCATTTTTGAGCCTCAGTGTCCTTTAATATAAAAGAAGTATTACAGCTTTACCTAGTGGAGTTATTTCATGGATGTTTAAATGAAATTACGTAGACAGTGTCATTAGCTCAGGGTCTGCAACAGAGAAGCCATTCCATTCCTGCTTTACTAGCCATGGACCTGAGGAGTCCCTACATCAAAATCCCATTTGTTGTTCATTAAAGAAGCTTTAGGGATAAGAGCTGTGAAGCTACATTTTACTCAAGTTCCCCAGGTGATTCTTAACCATGCTAAATTGAGAGACCCTGAGGGAGAAGATGCAAAAGAAATAGATAAAACTTAACCTATAGGATCTGCTATTGGCTGTGGGCCTAGACTGGGTTTCTCAGAATTCTGAAGCACTGGGACCCAGAGAAGAGTCTTTCTAGTATGAATTAAGGAAGAAAACACTTCAAGACATGGTAATGGAATAGAGTACCTACGACACAGATTCTCAATGGGGAAAAATGGAGCCAGTATTGTACCAATACTGGGGAAGAGGAGAGAGTGAAAGGTGTACATATTTAGTTTGGAAAATGTTTAATATTATGTTATAACTTTATGTTTGGAGGAAAACCCCACTGTTTTCATAAAACAAGCTAAAGAAAGTGAAGCTCAACAAAATCTTGTTGAAATGTGGGACTGTGTATTAGATAGATTGATCTTCTACAATGTGATTGTTAAGGCTTGGGTGGAGGGTCAAACAAGTCAGAGTTTCACACTAGTAATCCTGGGGGGATAATAAAATAATGAATGAGGATTTTGACATATGGTTCAACTGCAGAATCAAAAAGGATGTACTATTCTTACCCATGGTGGCTGAGCTAAGGTTACACATCCCAAAGTTTAATTAGAAGTTAAGCCAGGGATAAAGTATTGTGATAATTCAGAGGAAAAGAACTGCAGTTAAGAATGACCACAAGAATTTTTAAAACATTGTTTGGAAAGGCATACAGTATTAAAGAGCTTCAGTTTAAAAAATTGGGAGCCGTGAGGTTAAGCCATGGAGAGTCTTGAGCAAATCACTAGAACTTTCTTCTCCTGAGTTTCCTCAACTATGAAACAAGGACATTAAAGTAGACTCCAATGTCCTCTCAGTGCTAACATTATTTATTCTATGGTTCAGGGAAATTAAAGTAGCACATAATAGGCAGAAAACAATAGGGCAGGAATTAGACCTTGCCACTTGCACAGCAGCACAGTCCATGCTGATTATAGTTCGGAGAGGCCAACGAGTTAAGTGGATCAGCTCTATGTCATCAGCATGTTCCTCAAGCATCTTTTGGAAAACAGTCATTAAAGACGGAGTGATGAGTCTAGCCAATGGATAAGCTATTTAACACTTTTGTAAAGTTGAATGTCGCTGGTTTGAGTCCCGATACCGCCTAAGAGAAGGGATCCAGGGAGAGATAATGCACACAGCCAGCACCTTATGATAGGGAAATTTTAGACTGAGTTTCTACTGTTCTGTTTTACAGTTTTTACAGTTTTTGGATTTTTCCCTTTCTTTTTCCTTTATTTTATTTACTAAAACTGGATATATTACCTGCAGAGGGCAAGCTGCATGATGATTAATTGATGAGCACTAGCAGCCTGAGAAGGTCCCTAGGGCCCTAAGAGGGAAGGCTGTTTTTCCTGGGTTGCTTCTTTGTTGCAGTTTTGTTTCTTGTTTGTTGTTTTCCCTTGCTTTTTTTCTTTCCTTTTACTTATCTTTTCAACCTACTTTATTTCTCTTCTTTCCTTCATCTTTCTGTCTTCTGACTTCTGTTGCTTTTCTTCCATTACAACACTTCTTGTTTGATCTTTATTTTTTCTTTTTCTCTCTCTCCTGTTTTTTTTTTCATTCTATTCTCTTCCCATCTGTCCTGCCTTTTAATTCATTCTATTTTTTTCTATTTTGTTTCTTGTTTGATTTTTTTTCTATTCCTCCTCTTTTTACTCTTACTTCTTTGTATTTTTTATGATTTTTCATTCAAATTACTTAGTTTCCTAGCTCTTGCATGGCTCCTCTTCTGCCTTTTTAGTATTATTATAACTGTGATTCTTTTTCTCTTCTTATCTCCTTCCTTTTCTTTGGTCCTAATTTTTTTTTCAAGGGAACTTGACAAGAACTGGCAGTCAACTGCAAAGACATAGAATAAGAGGAACCAACTATCAAAAATTAACCTTACCACACACAAACAACAAAATAAAACCCTAGAGTAGAAACAGAAGCTTATCAACCAAATAAGCCATCAAGATAAGCAGATGCCTAGACACCAACAAAATAAAATGCAAGCCATACTAAGAAACTGGAAGACATAGCCCATTCTAATGAACAAACTGAAAAATAGGAGGAGATGCAGAATGTGGAACAACTAATCAGAGATATCCAAAAAAATATCATGAATCAACTTAATGAAGTGAAGGAAGAGATAAAGGATATTAAGAAGACACTGGGAGAACATACTGAAGAAATTGTAAACATACATTAAAAGATAATGGACCTGATGGTGATGAATGGCAAAAGGCAAGAAATCAAAAGTACTCTGGAAGCACATGAGAGCAGATTTGAACAGGCAGAGGAAAAAATCAGCGATGTGGAAGACAGTAGAACTGAAATCAGACAGATAGAAGAAAAGATAGATAAAAAGATAGAAAAAATCCAGGAGGGACTTAGGGATTTGAATGACAACACAAAACGCACAAACATAGGCATCATAGGCATCCCAGAGGGAGAAGAGAAGGGAAAGGGGGCAGAATTTACTATTGCCAAAAGTAAATCAAACCAAATGCCCATCAACAGATGAATGGATAAACAAAATGTGGTACATACATACAAGGGAATATTAGTTCAGCTGTAAGAAGGAATAGATTACTAACACATGGGAAAACATGGATGAATCTTGAGGGTCTTATGTTGAATGAAGCAAGCCAGGCATCGAAGGACAAATATTACATGACCTCACTGATACAAATTAAACAAATTGAGCAGACTCAGAGAGCTATTGCCTGGAAGACAGGTTTACAGGAAATAGAAAGGGAGAAGAAAGTTGTGAGCCAATGCCCAGAGAGGCATAATCTATGATAAGATGGAAGTATGTAGTTGGGCATTGAAAGGATATGACAGGAGTATAGTGATAGTATTGGGTTGGGCAATGCAGGTTTGACAGGTGGGTAGAGTGGAGAGGGTGGGTTTGACGGTCCATGGAACTGGGGGGAGGATTGGGGGAGGGACTACATGAACACTGGAGATTGGCAGGTATGTGGTTGAAAGTACAAAGTTCAGAACACTCTTATGGCAATATGACAAGGAAGGGTTACTGGTTTAGGGTGTTGGATGGGGGCGCATTTGGGACAGGGCACACCTGGGGCAGGCTTCTAGGGAGTGTGCAAGTGATCATTTTGTCATAATGTGTTGTATCAGTGGGAGGATACCCACATAATGAGTGTGAAGGAGTTGGACTCCCATCCAGATGAGGACCGATAATTTCTCAAATAGAGGGGCAGGAGTTTCTCGAGAGCATGGGCGGTTCCTAATAGGGGAGGACAAACCAGTGTGTCAAGACTGTTCAGTGTTGTTGCTAGTAACTATGAATGTTGTCATACAAGGAGGGAAGCCAGGTGGTCACCTTGGGCCCCGATGATTGGGGGAAGGAGGAATAGAACAGAGGAAACAAGGAGTATTTAGTGGGCAATGCAAGTGTTCTACATGATCTTGCAATGATGGACACAGGCCATGTTAGATATCATCAAAATTTACAAAAGTATACAGTCTAAAATGTAAACCATTGACTGTGGTTAGTAGCTAGGTTTCACTATTTGTATATCAGTCATAACAAATGTACCATCCACATATCAAAAGGTATTAATATGGGAAGGGGGA
>JAQZBX010078999.1:0-14041 GCA_029593785.1 Cabassous unicinctus | reverse complement strand
GTTTTTTTTTTTTTTCCTGTTGTTTTTATTTTATTGTTGTTTACTTTCAGGGTAATTTTGATATGCATTTCCCTAATAGCTAATGATGCTGAACATTTTTTCACATGTTATTTGGCCATTTATATCTCCACTTTGGAGAAACATCTATTCAAGTCTTTGGCTCATTCTTAAATTGGGTTGTTTTTTTTTTGTTGTTAGGTTGTATAATCTTATATAGCATGGATAACAAACCTATATCTGATATATAGCTTCCAATTATTTTTTCCCATTTGAGTAGGCTGCCTTTTCACTTTCTTGAAAAAGTCTTTTGAAGCACAAAAGTGTTTAAGTTTTAGGAGGTTCTATTTATCTATTTTTTCTTTTGTTGGTCATGCTTTGCTTGTAAAGTTTAAGAAACCACCACCTACCACAATACCTTGAAGAGGTTTCTCTATATTTTCTTCTAGCAATTTTATGGTTGTAGCTTTTATATTTAAGTTTTGGATCCATTTTGTGTTAATTTTTGTACAGGGTGTGAGCTGGGGTCCTCCTTCTTTCTTTAAATATGGATATCCAGTTCTCTCAGCAACATTTATTGAATAGACTGTTCTGACCCACCTGGGTGTACTTGACAGCCTTGTTAAGAATCATTTTGCCATAAATTTGAGGCTCTGCTCATGAATAGTCACTTCTATTCCATTGGTCAACATATCTATCTTTATGCTAATACCATGCTGTTTTAGCACTGTAGTTAAGTAATACGCTTTAAAGTCAGGAAGTGAGAGTCCTCCAAATCTGTTGTTTTTAAGTATATTTTTGGCTATTCAGGACCAAGTAACCTTCCAAATAAATTTAATAATTTTTCTTTCCAATTCTGTAAAAAAGCTGTAGGAAGTTTTATTGGGATTGTCTTGAATCTGTAGATAAATTTGGGTAGAATTGACATCTTAATGATATTTAGTCTTCCAATCAAAGAACATGGAATGTCCTTACATTTTTTAGGTCTTCTTTGGTTTCTTTTAGCAATGTTTTGTAGTTTTCCAAATACATGTCCCTTATATCCTTAGTTAAGTTTATCCCTAAATATTTGATTATTTAGTCTCTATTGTAAATGGAATTTTTTCCTGACTTCTTCCTCAGATTGCTGAAGAGTCATATATAGAAATATTAGTGATTTTTTTTAATTCATATGATGCTCTTTATTTTCACAGCCCACTGGTATTTTTAAACATATGAGGTTCTTTTATGAAAATCAATTTTATTGATACATATTAATAAATCATAAATCCATTCATAGTGTACAATCTATGGCATTTGGTATAATCACATAGTTGTGCATTCATCATTTCAATCAATTTTAGAATATTTTTATTATTCCAGTAGTAATAATAATAATAATAAATCCAACCAAACAAACAAAACTCACCACCTCTTAGTCTCTCTATGCATGTCCTGTCATACATAGCAACTATTCTCTTTTCTTCTCTCTACTTTATTTGTATTTATATTTTGTAAAAGCCATCATATATGCAATTTCACACATATTTGTATTTTTCACAGGGTTTCACTATGTTATACAGTCCCATGTTATATTTTTTAATCTTCCTTCTAGTAATATAAATGTCATTAGGTTTTCCCTTTTAACCACTGGCATACCCACATACTGTAATAGTTCTCCTAGACACAAACATTATGATATGCTTTCACCATTTCCATTCATTTCCAAAGATTTACAAACACTCTTTTAAACCAATTCTGCACAGATTAGCCATCATCTTTCCATTTCCTACCCTCATTCTATTTTCTAGTGACCTGTATTCTAATTACTAATTCCATGAATTTGCATAATATATATCATTCATTATAGTGCAATCATACAGTATTTGTCCTTTTGTTTCTGGCTTGCTGCACTCAATATAATGATAGCAGATTGCTCAAGAGTTGTATACAGAAATGTTAATGATTTTTACATGTTAATCATTTATCCTGCCATTTTGCTGAACTTGTCTATTAATTCTAGTAGCATTGTTGTGGATTTTTTGGTGTTTATCCAAAGATGAGAGTGTTGTATTGAAATCTCCAACTGTTATTATAGAGACAACTAATTCTCTCTTTAGTTGTGTGTTTGACTCATATATTTTGAGGCACAGAAATTATGTGCATAAATATATATTATTGCTATTTCTTCTTGATGATTTTCTCATTTTATTAATTTAATACCCTTCTTCATCTCTTATTACAGTTTCTTTTAAAATTTAAAGTCCGTTTTGTCTGATATTAGTATCAATACACCAGCTCTTTTCTGATTACAGTTTGCATAGAATATCTTTTTCCAAACTTTTATTTTCAGTCTATTTGTGTCCTTGTGTGTAAGCTAATTCTCTAGTAGAGAACATATAGATGACAGATTTTTGTAATCCATTCTGGCAGTCCTTGTCTTTTGATTGGGTTTTCAATCCATTAATATTTAGCATTATTAATGTAAAGGCATTACTTAGTTCATCCATTATATCTTTTGACTATCCATTGATCTATCTTACTATTATTTACCTTTTTACCCTCATTGATACCATTAATAATTTTCATTTCTATACTCTTCTCCAGACCTCTAATTCCTGTCTTTTCCTTTCAGGTTATAGCACTCCCTTTAGTATCTCCTGCTAATCTGCTCTCTTGGTGACATACTCTTTAAGTTTTTGTTTATCTGTGAAGACTGTAATCTTACCCTCAGTTTTTAAAGACAGTTTAGCTGGATAAAGTATTCTTGGTTGCTGTTTCTCTCTTTCAGAACCTTTAATATATCACCACTGACTTCTCACCTGTATAGTTTCTGATAAGAAATTGGCTCTTAGACTTATTGATCATCCCTTGTGTGTGATGAATTGATTTTCTCTTGCTGTTTTCAAAATTCTTCCTTTATTTCTGATATATAACATTCTGAATAGTGTCTCAGTGTAGCTCTATTTGGATTTACTCTGTTTGGGATATATTGTCCTTCCTGGATATTGATATTTATGTCTTTTTTCATAAGGTTTGGGAAATTTTTGGGCTTTTCATTGAATATATTTTCTGTCCCTTTTTCTTTCATTTTTTCCTTCTGAGACAAATATACCATGTATGTTTGTGTGTTTCCTGTTTTCATTCAATTCCTGTGACCTTCTTCCATTTTTCCAGTCTTTCTTTTTATTCTCCTGTCTTTTCAAATTCAGATATTCTGTCTTCTAACTCAATAATTCTGTCCTATACCAATTCAAATATACTAGTATATGTGTCCAATGTTTTTTTTAAATTTCTTCTATTGTGTCTTTCGTTCCCATAAGATCTGTTACTTTTCTTTGTAATCTTCTAAATTCTTCTTTGTGTTCAATGACTGTCTCCTTAATACCCTTTTTTAGCTATCTCATTGAATTTCTTAAGGAAGAAATCAACCAGGTGACCGAGTGCATGTCCCACTACATGCATGCTCTTTAGCTGGAGGAGTTTTGGTGCAAACAGGTATTAGGACCAACACTCAACCAGCTCATTGGGAGTGAATAGTAGGGAGAGAGGAGAGATAGGGCAGATGGGTCAGATCTTAGCCATTTCCTGAGAAAAGGAAAGAAGCCAGCTTGTGCTAAAGTGGTTCCAGCAAGAAGGATGGAGGAAACTGATCAAGTGGTCTGTCACAAACACCCACCCTGGGAGAGAGTAACTGGATCATTGAGGGGGTAAGCTGTCAAATGCCTGATTGAGAGGGGAACCCAGAGAGACAGAGAGTAGGCATATGTAGCCCAACCATACTGAAGTAAAAGGTGACAAGAACCCAGGCAGCTCCCTGGGGTTAGGGAAGTGGTGGGGAACAAACAACTTCACACCAGGGAACTTAGACTGGATTTTTAAAAATTAGTATTTTATAATTTCTAGTTTTATTATTTTTTCTTTATTCTTTATTTTCTTCTCTACACCCAGGTTCCTTAGCTGAATAGGGCAGTCTGCAAGGTGATTGATTGTTGAGCACTCACAGCATGAGATGGATGCTAGTGGCCTGAGAGGGAGCCATGATTTTTCTCTTCTTTTTCTTTGCTTCTTTTTATTTTTTCCTCCTTATTTTCTTTACTTTATTTCTTTCTTTCTTAAATTTTTCCCTCCTCTGTTACCTTTCTTACATTTCAACTCCTTTTGTTTGCTCTTCATTTTCTTTCTTCTTTTCTCAGCTCCCAGTCTTTTATTTTTATTTTATTATTTCTTATTTCTTTCTTTTTTACTCAACCATAATTTATTCTTAATCCTTTTTATTTTTTATGAATTTTCACATTTGCTATTCTTTTTCCTGGCTCTTTTATGCTTCTTTTTCCAACCGTTTTTAAAAATTACATTTCTTTTTCTCTTTTCTTTATTTCTTTTTTATGATTTTAATATTTGCGGGGTAGGGCACAGACAAGAAGAAGGATATAAAATTAGTGGAACCAAGTGTCAAAGAGGCCCATTAACAGAAGTCAAAGTGAAATAAAACCCTAGAGTAGAAAGAGTAGCTAACCAACTGAATAATCCCATCAAGGTAAAGAGATGCCTAAACACCAGCAAAACATTTCAAGTCACACTAAGAAAAAGGAAGACATGACCCAGTCTATAGAACAGGCTAAAAAGCAATAGGAAATACAGAATGTGGAAAAACTAATCAAGGATGTCCAAAGATATATCATGAATCAAATTAATGAAATAAAGGAAAAGAAAAAGGATATTAAGAAGATACTTAGGGAAAAATAAACAGAAATTGTAAGCATACAAAACATATCTGAGGCTGATGAAAGGTAAAAAAATAAAAAATATGGAGGAAGCACATAACAGCAGATTTGAACAGGCAGAGGTAGGAAGAAGTGATGCCAAAAATAGACCTTCTGGTCCATGCACAGTGGCAATGCCCCAGGATGTGGTTATCAATTGCAATGAATGTGCCACACTAATGAAGGATGTTGTTTATGAAGGAGGGTGTGGTAGGTGTGGGGAGTGGGACATATGGGAATCCTATATTTTTTTGTGTAACATTTATGTAATCTAAGTATCTTTAAAAAAATAAAAAATATATTTATAAAAATAGACCTTCTGAAAATGCACAGAAAGTAGAACAGATAGATAAAAAGATAGGAAAAAATTAAGCAGGGACTCAAGAAACTGAATGACAACATGAAATGCACAACATTTTTAGTAAGAGCAACTGAAAGTATCTTTAAAAAGGTAGAAAAAGAAAATATGACATATATAAGCCTAAAGAAAAAATGACTAATGTAAGTACTGCCATGAGTGTAATCACATTGAAACCAAATCAATAAAATTTTCCAAATAATTCAAAGTGGTAGAATGTATAAGGAAATAATGACCCATCTCTATGCTGTCTACAAGAAACTCTCCTTAGATTCAGGGAGGCAAGGACATTGAAATTGAAAGTTGCAAAATGATTTTACATGCAAACAATAAACATATAATGGCAGAAGTAGTTATACTAATATGAGAAAATATAGACCTAATGCAAAATTATTGTAAGAGACAAAGAAGGACACCATATATTAATAGAAGGCATAATCTATGAAGAAGAAATAACAATCATAAATATTTATGCACTTAGGTACACGAGTTTGCCCCAAGATACATAAGGCACACAATGGAAAAATTAAGGGTAGAAATAGATGTCTCTAAAATCATAGTTGGGGTCTTAAATACACCATTATCAACATTAGAAAAAACATCAACAGAGACTCAATAAAGAAACAGAGACCTTGAATAATATTTTAAAGGAACTAGACCTATTTGAAATATAGAGAAAATTACACCCAAATACAGCAGAACATACATACTTCTCCAGCACACATGGATCATTCTCTAGGTTAGTCCACATGACATGTCACAGAACATATATCAATGAGTTTAGGAAGATTGAAATTATACAAAGTAATATCACTGGCCAAAATGGAATGAAGCTGGAAATTAATAAGGGGGAAAGAAATGGAATAGGCATCAGGATATGGAAGTTAAACAATAAACTCTTAAACAATCAGTGGGTCAAAGAAAAAAGTGAAAAAAAAAAATAAACAAGCCCAAAATGATAACTACCTCAAAACAAATGAAAATGAGAACACTACATATCGGAACTTATGGGATGCAGCAAAATCAGTGCTGAGAGGGAAATTATAGCCATAAATGCATATATTAGAAAAGAAGAAAGAGCTAAAATCAGAGATCTAACTGCACACCTGAAGGAACTAGGAAAAGAACAACAAACTAATCCCAAAGCAATCAGCTAGCAGGAAATAAAGAAGATTGGAGCAGAACTAAATGAAATTGAGAACAACAACAACAACAAAAAACTAGAAACAATGACCAAAACCAAAAGCTGATTCTTTGAGAAGATTCATAAAATTCACAAACCCTTAGGTAGTGTACCAAAGAAAAAAAGAGATAACATGCATAGAAATAAAATCAGAAATGAGAGAGGAGATATGACCACTAATCCCATAGAAATAAAGAGTATCCAAAGAGTATACACTGAAAAATTGTATGCCAACAAGATGGATAATTTAGATGAAATGAACAAATTTCTAGAAACACACAAGCAGCCTACATTGATGACAGAAGTAAAAGGAGAATTCAACAGACCAATGACACTTGGCAAGATAAGATTAGTCATCAAATCTGCCCAAGAAGAGCCCAGGACCAGAAAGCTTGATGTGTGAACTCTATCAATAATTTCAGAAAGAACCAACACCAAATCTGCTTAAAGTCTTCTAAAAAGTAGAATTTGAGGAAACATTACCCAAGACATTCAGTGATGCAAACATCACACCAATACCAAAACCACAAGTAAAGTAAACAGACCAATCTCTCTAATGGACTTAGATGCTGAAAAACTCAACAAAAAATTGCTAACCATATTCATACACACAGGGAATGAATTATTCACTATGATCAAGTGGATTTATTCCCAGGAATGCAAGGAAGGTATAACATTAGAAATTCAATCAATGCAATATACATTAACATATTGAAGGGGGAAAAAAATCTCTTGAGCATCACTACTGGCACACAAAAAAGCATTTGACAAAATAAAGCCTCCTTTCTTTAAAAAATCACTTCAAATGATTGGAATAGTAGGAAAATTCCTCAACATTATTGGAAGACTAAATATCATTAAGATGTCTCTCTTACCGAAATTGATTTACAGATTTAATATTCCCAATAAAACTTACAGCAGCATCTTTTACTGAACTAAAAAAAACTAACTTTGAAATTAAGTTGGAAGGACAAGGGTCCCCAAAGAGCCAAAAACATTTTGAAAAGGAAAAATGAAATTGAAACAGTGATGCTTCCTTACCTTAAAGCATAATACAAAGCTACAATTTCCAAACTGCATGGTATTTGCACAAGGAGAGACATAGTGACCAATGGAACTGAATTGATAGTTCTGATATAAATCCAAATGTACAGCCAAGTGATATTTGAAAATTCCATGAAGTCCACTTAACTGGGACAGAATAGCCTCATCAATAAGTGGTGCTGGGAGAACTGGACATGCATATGCAAAAGAATGAAAGAAAATCACGATCTCATGCCCTATACAAAAATTAACTTAAGATGGCACGACGACCTAAATATAAAAGCGCAGACCATAAAACTCCTAGAAGAAAATGTAGGGAAGCCTCTATTAGATCTTGTAGTAGAAAATAGTTTCATAAACTTTAAATACAAGTGTGAGCACCAAAACAACAAAAAAAAGTAAATAAATGGGACCTCCTCAGAATTATAAACTTTTGTGCTTCAAAGAAGTTTGTCAAGAAACTGCAAAGACAGACTAATCAATGGGAGAAAATATTTGGGAATCACTTATCTCATCAGGTCTAATATCCATCACATATAAAGAAATACTATAGCTTGAAAATAAAAACACAAACTACCCATTTTAACATGGGTAAGAGATTTGAATAGATACTTTTCCAAAGAAGAAATACAAATGGATTAAAAAAAAAAACTTGAAAAGATTCTCAAAATCACTAACAATTAGGGAAATGCAAATGGCTATTCAAAAACAGAGGACTACAAGTGCTGGAGAGGATATGGAAAAAATGAAACAATCATCCACTGCTGGTGGGAATGTAGAATGGTGCAGCCACTGTGGAGGATTTTGGAAGTTCCTCAGGAAGCCAACTACAAAATTGCCACATGATTCAATAATCCCACTACTAGGTATATACACAGAAGAATTGAAAACAAATAGAAATATGCTCACCAATTTTCATAGCAGCATTATTCCCTATTGCCAAAAGTTGGAAGCAACACAAGTGTCCATCAACAAATGAATGGATAAGCAAAATGTGGTATATACATACAAAAGCATATTACTTACCTGTAAGAAGCAATGGAGTACTGGCACATGCAACAACATGGATGAATCTTGAAAAATTTATGTTGAGTGAAGTAACCCAGTCACTAAAGGACAATTATTACATGACGGCACTGATATGACCTAAGCATATTGCGAAGACTCAGAGAGATAGAGTCTGGAAGGTATGTTAATTGAAGATAAAAAATTTGATAAGAGTGGGGTGTCAATGCTCAGTCTGGGCAGAACCTATCAGAAGGTGGAAAGGGTGGTTTGGCAATGGTGGAGTGATGGTGGTGCAGGGATGTGAGTGGGGGTGATGATGCTCATAGTGTGAGGGTGAGCCAGGTTGGGGAAGTGGGTTTGACTATTCATGGAACTGGATAGGGGGAGGACTGGAGGAAGGAGCAAGTGAACTCTATGGAGGTAGGGGAGTGTGGTTGAGAATACATTTGTAGGAGTGTTCTTTTAGCAAATATGACAGGTGAGGGTCACAGATGCAGTGTGTCGGTGGTGGGCGAATATGTGGGAAAGGGCGCATATGGGGCATGCTTCTATGGAATAGGAATGTGTACATCTTGTCATAGGGTGTTATCTCAGATGGTGAGGAACCACACAATAAACATCAAAATATTAAACTCCCAAATTAGGGAGTTATGCGATGTTCTCATTGGAGGGAAAAGAACCTCTCCAGTACATAATCAAGGCCTAATAAAAGGAAACAGACCAATATATCAAGCCCTCAATATTAATGCATGTAATTAGGAAACTTATTCTTGAAAATTTGAAACTTAGTGTTTGCCATTCATTCCAAAGGGAGGGGGAGGGAAGAAAATATGGAACATAGGGCATATTTAGGACATTGGAAATATTCTGTGTCATTTTGCAATGATAGATATAGACCATTATACATTTTGTTAAAACCTATAAAATTGTACAGTGCAAAATGTAAACCATAAAGTAAACTATTGACCATAGCTAGTAGCAATGCTTCAGTATTTGTTCATCGCTTATAGCAAATATAGCATACTTATGTATGATGTTATTAATTAAAGAAAAGTGAAGGGAAGCAGGTGGGGTATATGAATCCCCCATATTAAAAAGTTATTGAAGTAAATCATTTTTAAATGAACATACATAAACAATAAATGTATAGTAAATTTTGCCAACTTACAAAATAAACATGCCTAACATCATATAGGGGTCTCATAAACCAACCCACCACTAACATGCATTGTTGTGAGATGTTTTTTACAAATTACGAAAGAATATCATCAAAATCTTACTATTAACAATAGTCCATATATTAAATTTGTTGTATTTCCCCCCAAACCTCCTATTATTATTTTTAAAATATATTTTATTACAGAAGTTGTAGACTTACAAAACAATCATGCACATGGGTAGAATTCCCATACAGCAGAAATAAATGAAATTGAGTGAAAAACCAAACAATAAAAAACAATAAAATTAACAAAATTTAATTTGGTTCATCAAGAAGATTAAGAAAATTGACAAACCCTTAGCTAGAATGACAAAGAAAAAAAGAGTAGATGCAAATAAAAATGAAGTAAAAATATGAAAACATTACTACTGACCCAACAGAAATAAAAGAGCTCATAAGAGGATACTATCAACAACTGTATGCCAAAAACCTAGGAATCCCCTCCATTTTTATGTAACTTTTCTGTAATCTATACCTCTTATAAAAATATTGCTAAAAAAAGGAACAGACATCTCAGGGGCTAAATCTCAAAGTTAACACTTCTAAATATTTAATTGTGCAGTGTGGAACAAAAAGATTATAAGAAAAAGATTTGATGAAATTTAAAATTTATTTTAAATTTTATTTAAAATTATTGCAAGATCATGCAGAACAATGCCCTAAAAATTCCCTATGTCTCATCTATTTTATTCTTCCCTCCTGCTCTCCTTGGAAGCCATGGTAACCTCTAAGTTTTTTGAAAAATAAGGTTTATATGTAACACAAAATTTTAACCATTGACTATGCTTAGTACTAATGCTTCAATATTTATATATCAATTGTAACAAAGATTCCATCCACATGTAAAATGTTATTAATAGGGGAACATGGAAGAGGGGTAGGACATTGTTTATATGATATTCTGTTATATTTTCTATGAGATTTTTCTGTAACCTAAAGCTTCTTTGAAGATAAAGTGAAAACAGTAAGTTGCTGGGGGAACATATGGAAGAAATTGTCACTGCGCATAAAAGATAACAGGTCTTAAAGTAATGAAAGACACAATTAATATAAATTTCTATTTTACTTCTTTTATAATTCCATTTTTTTATTTTTGTATTTCATTTGTTATTTTATGAATTATTATTATTGTTATAATTCCCTATTAATTTTATTTGTTGCTTTTTTTTTGGCTTTGTTTTTGGAGAGGTTTTGTATCACAGTAGGGTCACAACTGTAGCAGGGAAGATCACTGGTGCATGCCTCTAAGCCATATGAATATGTTCAAGTTTTCATGGGGTGTTGCCTTGGTGGGTGGAGACCCACACAACAACTGAAAGAATTTTGAATTCCCATCCTGAGGAGTCTTGCTTCATTATCTATTAGAATGGCAAGAAGTTCCCCAAGTACATGGAAGTGCTTAGTGAAGGAAGATGGGCTATTACACCAGGTCCTGATATTGACAATTGTACTTATGAATCTTTTCTTGTGAAATTGAAACTTAGCATTGTATTATATATTGTCTAAGAGTTACCACCTGAAAGCCTCCTTGTTGCTCAAATGTCACCTATCTTTAAGCCAAACTCAGCATATAAATGTACTACCTTCTTCCCAACATGGAACATGACTCCCAGGGATGATACTCCCTGGAACTTAAGGATTATTACCAAGCACCAACTAGTGATACATTTGGAAAAAGATCTTGATCAAAAGGGGGAAATATTAAATACAAATGAATTTTTATGGCTAAGAGATTTCAAAGTGTGTCAGGAGGTCATTCCAAAGATTAAGCTCATGCACACCTCAGCAGGATCTTATTGACTGCCACAATAATCAGTACCTCAAACGGGAGGGTTTCTGAGGGCTCTAGAGATATTTAGATACTAGAGGCAGGGTAGGCAATCCTAGGAATTCAGCACCCTGTCAGTGAGGCTTTCTTTGTAATATGTACTCTCCAATGTAACAGTTAGACTCATTTATAACCTCCTAACATGTGACTCTTCTGCCCTCTGTAATTAGCACTATATGCATTAAATATCTGTCCCAGAAACTTAAATCTTTGGTCTGTTCATATGCCAGTTGCGACCTGAATCTCAGCAGAGTTGCAACACCTACTCTCCAGTTCATGGACTCACCCAGGTCAACTAACAAAGTGATGATGATGGACAATGACCATCCCAAGGAACAGAGAGTGTCTGCAACTGTAAAAAGACAATTCATCCATCTGCCCCATATGACCTAAGCCCACTCTCAATTAGAAACAAAATGGACATCACCATCCAAAAATCCTCAAAATTTGAGAAAGAACAATAGATTAGAGTTATTATTGTACTATTATGGACTTATTATTCCAGCAATGGAAGAACTTGTATCATTGACATAAAGGCAGCTGCCACCAGAGGTTCTGAGGGTAGGGAGATGGAAGAATAGTTGCAACATGGAGGCATTTTTGGGACATTGGTATTCTCCTGCATGACATTGCAATGACAGATACAGGCCACTATACATTATGT
Organism: Cabassous unicinctus; assembly: GCA_029593785.1. Lineage (NCBI taxonomy): Eukaryota > Metazoa > Chordata > Mammalia > Cingulata > Chlamyphoridae > Cabassous > Cabassous unicinctus. The sequence goes on along the minus strand of JAQZBX010078999.1, from coordinate 1,995 downwards.
CAAAACCTATAAAATTGTGCACGGCAGAGTGTAAACTATAATGTAAACTGTAGTCCATGGTTAGTAGCAATGCTTCAATATGTGTTCATCGATTGTAACAAATGTACCACACTAATGAAACATGTTGTTAATAGGGGAAAGTGTAGAAGGGGGATGGGTGAGATATATGGGATCCCCTATATTTTTATGTAACATTTATGTAATCTAAAGCTTTACAAATAAAGCATTTCAAAAAAGAAGACAAACAGAGAAACAGGGCATGATGACTTATCTAAAAGAATAAGACAAATATCCAGGCACCATCAATGTAAAGGGCCAGACTTTGGACATACCAGTCAAAGAATTAAAAAAAAAAAAAAATCCTCAATATGCTCAAGGAGATAATAGAAAACACAGAAAAAAATTGAATTATAACAGGTAAAGAATCCATGAATAGTAATAGATTATCTTTGAGATTCTTAATAGGAACTGAGAAGAAATATAGGAGTTGAACATTAAATAACTGAAACGAAAAATCCTCTAGAGGGTTTCAGTAGCAGATTGGAGCTGTCAGAAGAAAAAGTCAACGACCTCAATAAAAGGACAATTTAAATGATTCAAGCAGAGGAGCAGAAATATATGTATATACTAAAAGTGAGAAGAATCCTAAGAGATCTGTGGAATACAATCAAGCATACCAAAATAACAATAGTGAGAGTTTAAGAACTAGAAGAAATTGTAAAAGGGCCAGGAGGATTATTTAAAGAAAAATGGCATAAGCTTCCCAAATTTAATGAAAGGCATGAATATGCACATTCAGGAATCCCAGCAAACCCCAAACAGGATAAACTCAGAGAGAACTACAGCCAGATACATAGTAATAAAATGGTCCAATGAAAGACAGAGAGCTTTGAAAGCTGAAAGAGAAAAACATTATATTACATACAGGGGAATCCCAATAAGATTAAGTGCCCATTTCTCATCCAGAACAGGCTTCTTGGGGACAAGAAGGCAGTGTGATAGAATACTTCAAGTGCTGGTGGAAAACAATTGCCAACCAAGAATTTTATATCCAGTGAGTCTTTCAGAAATGAGGGAGGTACTAAATCATCCCCTGCTAAACAAAAGTAAAGGGAGTTCATAACCTCTAAATCTATCCTACAATCTGTGCTAACTGGAGTTCTTGAGACTGAAACAAAATGGTACTAGACAGTGAATCAAAACAGCATAAAGGGAGTGGAATTGCCTAAGGCAGTTCCAGGTTCAGTTCCCAGTGCCTACTAAAGAAAAAACAAACAGACAATGAGCAGAAAAAGAGCAAAACAAATATAAAAAATGAGCAGACAATACATGCAAACAATTAGCAAATAGATGAGGGAGCCACTACGGGGTGGGGGAAAATACATACCACTTTCAATAATGGATAGATTATCTATATTGAAGATGAATAAGGAGATAGAAAATTTGAACCATACTCTAAGCCAACTAGATCTGACAGACATATGTAAAACACTTCAGTGAACATCAATAGGATGCATATCCTTCCTTGATGCACAAGGATCATTCTCCAGAATAGACCAAATGTTAGGTAAGACTCAATAAATTAAAAGAAATATTGAAATCATATAATATATCACGATAGAATATAGGTAGAAATCAATAAGTGAGGGAGAAATTGAAAATCCATAACCATGTGGAAATTAAGCAAAACCTTAACTCCTAAACAATCAAGGGATCAAAGAAAAAATCAGAGGGGTAATTAGAAAATATCTTTGAGAAGAATGGAAACAGAAATACAACATAACAAATCTTATGGTTTGCAGCAGATATTGCTAGGAGGGAAATTTATATCTCTAAATTAATACATCATTTTAGAAAGATTTCACATCAAAGACTTAAGCTCAAAATTGGAAGAACTAGAAAAAGAAGAGCAAACTAAATCCAATCAAGCAGAAGGAAGGAAATAACAATGATTAGAGCAGAGGTAAATGAAATAGAGAACAACATAAAAAAAAA